>JAZKJV010006776.1:0-265000 GCA_037367405.1 Ottelia alismoides
TCACTTCCTTTGATTTTCAGCCCTTCACGAAAGTTGTAGATCTCGTCGAGATGAGAAATTTTGTGTTAACCACTTTTTGATTTAATCCCTTTTGTTATTTCTTTTTTATTTTTCTTTACATTTAATTTTTGAATTTTCTAGGAGCGACATGTAGCTCCTGGAGCCGCCACATGTCACCCCATTTTTTTATTATTTTCGAATAATTTTAATTTTTTTGTATTTATTATTATTATTATTTTATTATTACTATTTTTATTATTTTAGTAGCCTACTATATTACTTTATTAATTATTTATTTTATTCCCCTTTTACCTCTTCTCCCCTTACTTGTCTTCCACTCCAAGCCAATAACTCACCACTTCCTCCACCATCCCTCCATCTTCTCCATCTCTTTTCTAACTCCCTCCTCCTCTTTATATTAACATCTCATCCTCTATTTTTCTTCATCCGCCATTTCTTCAATTGAGAGGGACAGACCATCAGCCCCCGAGTATTGTCGGTGACAGCTTCAACATCTTTCAGTCGAGCAACGACGGTTTCAAAGGCGAGATCCATGAGGACACCTTCTCGTGTCGTTGTGCATCACTTCAGGTCACAACTGAGCTTCTTCAATTTTTCGTCGAATGGAATCGAGGCGATGACAACCGGAGTCCAACATCACTGCTCCACAATCCGGCAAACCACACAGGTAAGTATTTTCTATCCTATCTTTTTATTTCGTTTTTTGTATCTAACAGATTTTTTTGATCTGTTCAACATTTTATCATCATCACTTAAAAAACGACTCCATTATTCCACCATCACACACACACCACCTTTTCATTGAACTTTTATTCCTGTTTACAAAATATAAAAAACAAAAAAATGCAAAAAAAACAAAAAAATTGCACTCCAGGCAAACAGGGATGCAGCTACGGCCGCCCCCTGCCTCCACCCTAGCGGCAATCACCGTCGGCCACCCCCCCCCCCACTGCCTGAGCATCCGCCACGCCTTCCTTCTCTCCTCCGCCAGCTGCCGCCGTACGACTGGTGTTGCGCTCCTGGGAGAGGTCCCATCCTTCGTCGCGGCACGCCACCACCCCACCACGTCCCCTGCGCGTGCAGCCCCCCCAACCGCACCACCCCGCACGCGTGCGCACCATGTCGAGGTGAGTGTGATCACATGTATGGTCAGAGATGGTGCAACTAATGAAAGGTGCCGCAATGTTCTTTTTCCTAGGAATGGGACAGTGTGTGATGGCATGGGCAATGATCATGGTCAAGATATGAAGTTCAGATATGCTCCTCCTCTTTCTCTTCTTGGGAAGAGGAGTAGATAAATCAGTCATGGCCTTCTGATGGGGCACGGATGATCTCATGAATGGTGGACACCACTTCGGGTTCAGCCAACATTTTTTTGAATTTTTGGACCTCCTCCATAAAAGGGAGAAAGTCGGAATTAGCATATACACGAGGCATGCCAAGAGCAGTCAGTACACCAGCATCCTCAGGGTCAGGGGTGGGACTAGTTGTGAGTGGATGTGTAGTCAAAGGATCTGACAAGTGGGCACTCACCTCACGGTCTGACTCAACCAAAGGTATCCTGAACTCTTTTTGGATTTTTAAATTTTTCTCATTTTTTTGTATTTTTGGTGATTGCAATCTCTCATGGAAATCCTTGATAGAACCCATATCATCAAATAGTGGACTATCATGGTCGCTCTTATTTATGCTAGTGAGGTTGGTCAATCCTCTGTCTCATATGATCCATCATCTGGGTCAAGTGCTCAAGGGTGGACTCTATGAAAGGTGATTCCAATAGATCAGTCTAGGGTAGATGTGAAGGTGGAGGATATGGAGGTGAAGGTGGAAGTGGATAAAAATTCAAGGTTTGAATCTGTGGCTGAGGAGGATATGTACAAAAGTCGGGAGAAAAGTCCTCCAGGAAAAAAGGAGGTGGACCATCTGGAGTGAACGAGGAATTCGCAAAGTCCGGATAAAATATGTTCCAGTCGACCATCAAAAAACAAGAGGAAAATGATCTGTAGAACACGATGATCAAGTCAAGAGAGGTGAGAAAAAGGCACCAATGCGCAAAGGGGATCTAGAATACACACAAGCAATCACAAGCAAACCCACACAAAACAAAACCCTCAATTTACCTACTCAACTCGGTAGAGACCGTGAAATACGGGCTTTTTTCTTGCATGTTCTAGAGTTAGGTGAGAAGTCCAAAAGTTGTACAATCACTTAGAGGTTGGATGGGATTTTAGTACTAATCCGTAGTGTGTGTGTGTGTGTGTATTTGTGCGAGCAAGTAGAACAAAGACAATGAGGGGATTACTCGCCCCAAGACAAATATTCTCTTTTTGATTGATTTTAAGGTCAAGTAATGTTATCCATCCAAATTTTATTTGTTATCACTTTTTTTTAATTTTTAATGAGAATGCATGCACCTATCGAGGATTCAATTCCTTTAAGCACCTAGGTGATCAAAATCAGAGGTAGAGAGGCAGAAAAGCAATGCAAGCGGTAAAACGATTATGTACGTTAAAGCGTAAATGCTCCTTACCTCCAGCACTCTACATGCAAAGATGCTTAGCAGAATTGAAATGTACACTATATGCAAATGCAACATGATGAAATCGCCCTAAGTTTCAAAATTGCTATTAGCGTTAAGAGCTGATGCTAATGACTTTGAATGGAACCGAAGTGTCCGGTCTTGGAGTCTCCCCGGTGCCCACCACAATGGGTCCTGCAAGCGTTGTATGGAAAAACTCTCGCGGCGTTGTGGTTCCGAGATTAAGTAAGAAGCAATTCAAAATTTGATTAAGTTCAAACGCCACTATAGGCACAAGCAAATACATTAGGTTTTTGGCCTTAATCTATCACAAGAAATCCTAAAACTAAGGGCTTAATCACACAAAATAAGGAAAACAAAATCGAGAAACAAAATTAAGAAAATAAAAAATGCAAAGAAAACTGACAAAACCACGGTGAGCCCCCAAGTGAACAAACACTTAGAAATTGGGCCCGAATGTCCGGAGTCCTGAGTACTTGTATTATTACAATTAATAGAGTCTCTCTCTCACTTAAATTACACAAATGAATAAAAAATGCTCAAAATGGGACTGTCTTCTCAAGTCCTCCCTGCCTCCTTTGATGCTAGGTCAGAAATCTCCTGCCGCCTTCACGTGGGTGCATAGATACCTAGGGTAGAGCGCCTCCCTCGATCCATGGCTCCTCGTACAAAGTCAACAAGAGAGGGTGATTAGACAAGTCAAACAATTATATCAAATAAATGAGAAAAATATAGATAAATGTCAAAATCAAGTAATGAATCCCAATCTAAACGATGTTGCTCCCCAGCAACAGGACCATTTGCTTAACCCAAAAAACGAGCAGTCTTAAGTTCCACACAAGGTGGGAACTCAGTCATTGAATCGACCACATGAAATTCGGATTAAAACAACAATTAATCCACAACAATGATCAAACAATGAAAAGCAATATGTGGAGTTAAATTCTAATATAACTCTACAAAAGATGTGTATACTGCAAGTAGTGTAAAGTGTCGAACACAGGAAGCAAGAGGTAGATCGGGGCAAAATGATGCTCAGAAATGATTGTGATCAAGTTGTCTATATGTGCTATTTTTTGTGGGTTTTTAATTTTATATATTTTTTATTTATTTTTTTTTGATATCTTAATTTTATATTTTGATTTTTAATTTTCTGATTTTGTATTTCTTTTTATGTTATATATTTTTATATTTTATGTTTCTTTTAATAAGGATATAAAACAATATAGAGTATATATACAAGAGAAGTAAGAGAAAGATAAAAGTAAGTAAAAATATTCAAAATTCAGAATATTTTCTGCTTTTTATATTTTTCTAATGTTTTTGTGATTTTTCTATATTTTTGCTATTTTTTGGTATTTTTAAAGTCCAAAATACTCAAAACATGGAATAAAATAAATATCTGAGATTGAATTGGAGAAAATAAATATCAAACAGAGGCAAAAATTCTCCAAATTAATTTTAATATATAGATAATAATACAAATAAAATTCAAGAATAGAAATTATATTTTTAGGATTTTTTTATGGATTTTTTATATTTTTATAAATGTTTTAGGGGTTTTGCAAAATTTTTTATTTTTCTTTTATATTTTTTATGATTTTTGTTCTGAAGTTTAAAAAAACAGAAATATACAAATATAATTTTTTTTGAATTTTCAAAATGTTTTTATAATTTTATTTATTTTCTAATGCAAACAGGGATGAAAATGCATGTGTTTGATTTTTATAAATAATAAAATGCTAAAAAATGTAAAATAAGAATATGGCGTTAAAATGCAATGCAACAGGAACCTAAATCTATTTTTGGGGATTTTTTAGTATTTTATAAATGAATGAAATAAATACTAGAAATAAAAAGAAATTACACTACTAGCGAGGGTATATTTGTAAATATCCAGAAATATTAGGACCAAAATGCAAATTTTCCAAAAATTGATAATTAAATTAAAAACTTATAGGACTGAATATTAAAGTCAAAAACCCACAGGGTTACTGCTGCAAAATAACCAAACTCACGTACACGATGCATGTGACCTGGCAAAGAACTGAATATCAAATAATAAAAACCCGGGGACTGATATGCAAAATTACCAAAAATATTTAAACCTCTAGTGAATGATTTAGTACTAAATAAATATTACAAAAATGGGCGAGGGTGTCTATGCAAAATACTCAATGCTTGGGGCGAACGGACGACTCATTGCGGCTCACTTAAACACATGTCACGATCCGGACTTGTGATGATGGTTTGGCACATGCGACTGAGATTAGACGATTCTAGACACAATCAACGACAGAGGAAGACTTGATCTTATGGCAGCTGCTCGATCTGAGATGCCCTGAAGATCCGACGGTGGAGAAGGTTGGTGGACGAACGGGGAAGAACTCCGGCGAACTGAACTTCCTCGCGTCCGATCAGCCTCCTCCGGCACTCTTTTCTGCTCAAAAATGGGGCCCTATGATCCTACGGTGGTCCTCCGACGTTTGGAGGCATCAAAAGTATCCGACGACCTCGACCGCTCCTATGGCGGTGAGGTCGAGAAGGAACTCTAAGAAACTACCAGTGGTTGCAAAATCGCCTCCAGGCAGTCTTCTTCTTCCAGTACCTGCAGGGGGTGTTACGAGGATCGAGGGAAAAATGCCTCGACCCTCCAGTGGGCGAAAAAGAACGGTAGAGGTGAAATAGGAGCTCATCAGAGCAAGCTCCGGCGAGGTGGTGACGAAGGTGTGCTATTGAATGAAAACGAAAGGAAATACTATAGATGATCCTAAGACTACAGTGAGGCTAAAAATTTGCAAGAAAAACAAGTAGAAAAAAGTACCTCAAAGGCATGTATGTCTGAGATAAAGACCTCACATCCATGATGGGCGGAGATGGGCGGAACGATAATTCACCCAACCAAACTCCTCCGTGAAGGGGCCGGAGAGGAGTTGTCACTATCCTTGATCTAGGGCTCCAAAAGGGAGAAGCTGGGCTAGGGCAAAAAGGGTTCAATAGTCAAAGGAAGTTCACGGGCTGGTTTTGAACAATGTCTGGGGTGGCTCAGAGATCAAAGGAGACTGGGCGTATCGATGGATCAATCCCCAATGTAAGAGTACGGTGTGTAAGGTGGGTCATCGAGGAGAAAAAGTGGCCAAGGACGCAACATCAAATGGTGAAAGGTTCATCCTTGAAAAATCTGCAAAGACGGGGGAGAAACAAGGTTCTGACACCATGCAGGACGGTGGGAAGAGAGTTGACCCAAGTCTTGTCGCAATCTGGTTGGTCCACGTGGACCAACCAGGGAAAGACATCCTGAAAAGATTTAAAAAAATAAAAAAAATATTAAATGATTTTATTTAATTAAACTTATAAAAATAAAAATTGTTTATTATTTTATGAAGTATTTTATTATGATTTTTATTTGAATTTTAGAGGTATAAAATTACAAGTTACCTTTTTTAAGGGCTATATAGGTATATTTATCTATATATTTTAATATTTTGTTTTTATTTTGTATTTTTAATTTTATTAATATTTTTTATTATTTTATATATTTATAACTTATTTTTATAAACTTAAATATATTTTCATTTTATTTTGCTGAAGTATTATATACAATTAAATAAATAGATGTATAGTCCATATAGGTATATTTATAGGTATTATACCTATGTATTGTATACGTGCATTTTATTTTTATGTTCTATTTATATTTTTATTCATGTTTTAATATACACTTATATTATAAATTATATTTAAAAAAATATAAAAATATAAAATTACAAAAAATGAATAATAAATAAAATGAATATTTTAATTGATACAAGTATATAATAGGGGTCCAAAACCTAACTTTCAAACCGTAATTCCAAAAAATATGAAACCATCTTCATTAAATAGCTTATTAACAGTTCTATGCATTAAATTTATTTTGATTTATTTTGTTTTTTTATTTGAGAGATACAGGTCTGGGAAGTTGGGGTTTTGGAAACTTATTCAAATCATAGTTTTTTATCTGTATGTTATTTTTGTGTGAAATATTTTTCTATATTTAATTATCTACAACTTTTATGTACAAAATTTCTTTATTTAAAGTATAAAAAGTGGAACAAAAAATAGGTCCCAAAAATGAATAAGAATGAATAAAATAAAAGGGATTTCTATTGTATTTTGGCCCTTATCTCCCCCTACTTTATTCTTTGTCGACCTAGTCATCGAGATACCTAGGTCTCGGGGTTTCGGTCATAAAATATTTGCAATATTTTATTCTTTTTCTTTTCTTTTCTTTATTTTATAATTTTGGCTTTAAAAATCGTATTTTACACATTATTTACACAATGATGCATGGATGATAAAATGCTTAAATTAAGCCTATTTACACACATGTACTAGGGTTTTAAATCCAAAATGATAGAATAAAGATGATGAAACAGAGATTCATCAGTCATTGACCTTGAGGCGCTTTCATGGTTGCTGAAACAAGTGGAGGAATTGACTGAGAAGGTAGCTAAGATATGACTACCTGCCACTTCTGCACCACATGTACCTGTACATAGAGTTCATCTTGTATAGGAACGGGTACAGGTGCCTCAGAGTAGCTGGGTTGAGGAGCTGCAGTACACTCAGCATGAGAAACATGCCCCACAGATGGAGACAGCCTACTAGGAGCCTCTGCAGGTGTTCGAGATCAACGGGTTGTGGTACAACCATGACCCCGTCGGTAGACAATCAGGGATAGGTAATGGTCAGCCACACTGACCTTCCCTAGCTTACCATGAAACCAGCTCCGTCCTCGCACCGTGCTTCGTACAGTCCCGTCCAGGACAAGGATACCAACCTCAGCAGCACCAGCAGTAGTGCACATTCCACTCAAACCAGCAGGGCCATCCGCCACCTTCCCACCCTCAACAGTATCGGCACGACCAGTAGGGCCAGTATAGACAGTCGAATCTCTCGTCCTCTAGTCAGCAACAGCAAGCCCTGCCCACTAGTGAATTGGAGTCCCTCACCTTGGTCATCCAGACACTGACTGATAGGGTCCAGCAGATACAGAATGATTACCTGGATATCAGGACAGATTTGAACTGTGTTTCACGTACCCAGGATCAGCAGATGACGCAAAAAACCCCAATTCCCGCCCAGGTTCAGGCCAACCCAAATAGCCTGAATCAGGGTCAGCATCGACCACGCGATCAGATATACTATTCACTTTCTCTCTATGTGAACAAGAGATCCTTTCATACGATAATGTAAATCATATGTCCCTCGGGAGCGGAAGGACCGTAACCGTACCTGATCGGGCACGAGCACATAATGAAGATGATGTCAAGTCTCTATTTGAGGAGAACTTGGAGGCAAAGGAGCAGCACCACCATCACCTACAGAATAAGCGGAAGTAAAAGAGCACCAGGAATGAATACGGTGAAACCGATGAGGAGCCCGCACCTCCATCTGAGGAGGACATTCCAGAATTACGAAAGATGCATCACTTGTTTCACCATAGAAATTTCTTTTTCGTCCAAGTCTATGTCAGAGTTATGTATAGAATTCAGTTTCCAGGTTAAATGAAAATCTTTCAGTTTCAGAATCTGAGTTATCTTCGATATCCCTTTCCCCTTGCCCTTAAGTGTGGAAAGAAGAAAACAAAGAAAATCCAAAAAGATGACCTTGAGATAGCAGAGTTCTGCAACAAGTACATCAAGGTCACAATCCCCTTTGATAAGTATGTGGACATGACACCTGCATTCCATAAGTACCTTAAGGTGAGATGCACGCCTACTAGGATCAGCAGGAAGACCAAAAGCCATGTTGAAAAGCACGTTTTGTCAGTAGCTACTACTTGCATCATTAAGAATGTGTTTCCAAGGAAATGAAGGGACATGGGTGCCCAATATGTGGTGAGTCATCTCGATGACACTGTGTTTCTATGCACTCTCCTAGATAATGGATCCTTAATTAATCTGATGCCCACTGCCCTCTATGAGTGGCTACATCTAGGACCTCTTAGGAAATCCAGAGCCTTACATCAGTTCGCAAACAAATCAACCAAGAGGTCCGAGGGAGAATTGAGGAACGTTATCATCAAAGTTGAGGGTCAGGATTACATGGTAGACTTTACAGTCCTTGATATGGAGATCCTTCAAAATTGGAGAGATTCCCAGATCGTTCTAGGAAAGACCTTCCTCATAACAACAGGGGCCTTATTTGATTATAAGATCGGAAAGATCCAAACTCCAGGCGGAGATGAGGAACTTGAGATGAAGCAGACAAGGTGGTAGAGGCCAGATTTCGAATCCAGCACCGAGTACTCTTCGTCAGAAGAAGATTCTGTTCATGTAGACACCAATGGGCCATGGAGACAGAACCCAGCTAGCATTGATGAGTCCCTCTCCTTTGGAGAAGATCTTATGCATGAGACAGTTTGCGAGAACCTTAGGAGCAAGTACAACGCAGAACATGCATACCCCTACATCTTCGATGACGTAGAGGCCCAGCTAGGCTTGTCATTCATTCCCTCTTTATGACAATCAGAAGATGAGGATAATGAGTCGGACGTGGCTTTCGTCGATTGTCTAAATATGTTTGACGATCCGACTCCAGAGCTGAATGAGTTGGTAGTAGTTACTTCAGAGATAAATCCAGACACTATCAGCACAGAGCCAGAACTAATTGAGACAGACTTCCTTGATGATTAAACCTTACCTGAGCTCAAACCATTACCCACAACCCTTAAAATACGCCTTCCTTGCAGGGCAAGAGAGGAAGTATCCGGTCATCATCAGTTTGTAATTGACCGAGGAGCAGGAATCTCTCTTGCTAGAAATCCTGGAGAAAAACTGTAAGGCGATAGGCTAGAGCATCTCCTATCTCCACGGGATAAATCCCGCTCTGTGTTCGAATCATGTCTACTTAGAGAATGAGGCTAAATCTTCTCATGAATTCCAACGTAGGTTGAATCCAAATTTGTGAGGTCGTGAAGAAGGAGATTGAGAAATGGTGTGACGCGGGTTTCATTTACCCCATCTCCGATTCCAAGAGGGTGGCACCTATCCATGTTGTCCCGAAAAAGTCAGGAATTTAGATGACTACCAATGAGGATGGAGAGGAGATCGTGACATGATTACCCACGTCGTGACATGTCTGTGTGGATTGCAGACGCCTGAATGTCACGACGAAGAAGGATCAGTTTCCCCTACCATTTATTGATCAGATCTTAAAAAGATTAGCAGGAAAAGAATTCTTTTGCTTTTTATATAGGTTCTCGGGCTACAATCAATTAGCCATTACTCCTGAGGACCAGGAGAAAACTACGTTCACATGTCCTTTCGGTACATATGCTTTCAGGTGCATGCCCTTTGGGTTATGCAATGCTTCTGGTACATTTCAAAGGTGCATGATTGCAGTATTCGCCGAGATGGTTGGTGAATTCCCGGAAGTCTTCACGGATGACTTCTCGGTCTACAGTGATTCCTTCGATTCATGTCTTAGAAATCTGGACCAAGTCCTCAAAAGATGTTGTGAGGTTAATCTGGTGCTCTTCTAGGAGAAAAGTCACTTCATGGTGATGGAGGGAATTGTGTTGGGGCATGTCATCCCCAAAAGAGGAATGTAGGTTGACCCTGCCAAGGAGGACGTGATCAGACGACTCCAGCCACCAACCAACGTGAAACAGTTGCGGTCATTCCTCGGGCATGTTGGATTTTATCGAAGATTTATCGAAGATTTTTCAAAGATCGCCTGACCGCTAACTGAGATTTTAGGCAAGGACACGAAGTTTATTGTTGATAATAAATGTCTTAAGGCCTTTAAGCAAATGCAAGGGATAATCATGGATGTCTCGATCCTACATGACCCAGATTGGTCTCTTCCTTTTGAGATCATGGCAGACACCTCAGCTTTTGATGTTGGAGCTGTGTTAGGACAGAGGAGGGATGGCATCCGTTTTTCTATACACTACGCAACCAAAGTGCTTGATACCGCTCAGCGTAATTATACAGTTACCGAAAAGGAGATGCTTGCGGTAGTGTTCACCTTGGATAAGTTCATATCTCATCTAATTGGAACTAAGATGATTATATTCACGAACCATAAAGCACTCTGATACTTAATGGAAAAGAAGGACACGAATGCGCATCTTCTTAGGTGGATTTTGCTCATCCAAGAATTTGATTTGGACATTAGAGACAAACCTGGAAAGAAGAACGTAGTAGCTGATCACCTCTCCCGTCTCGAAATTCTTGATACTTCTGATAATACGCCTATTCGAGACTCCTTCCCTGATGAGTCGGTTTTTGTTATCGACTCACTCCCATGATACGCCAATATAGTGAACTATCTTGTCTTCAAGAAAGTTCCCGAATATTGTCCCAAGAACCACATAGATCGACTCAATACGGGTGCGAGACACTACCACTAGGAGGATCTGATCCTTTTATTTGAAGGACCATATTGTGTCTGGAAGAGGTGTATTCCTCAAAAGGAATATCAGAGTGTCCTTACTTTATGACACAGTCTGGAGGCAGGAGGACATCACTCCGGGAAGAGGACCGCATGGAAGATACATCAATGTGGCTTATACTGGTCGACTCTGTTTCGCGATGCGCTCACCTTTGCAAAGTCATGCCCAGTATGCCAGCGAATGGGAGGAATCGTTGGTTCCAAGGATGAGATGCCAATGTAGTCTGTCATCATTTGTAATGTCTTTGACGCTTGGGGCATGGACTTCATGGGCCCATTCCCGGTTATATATAGTTTCGAGTGTATCCTTCTTGTGGTGGACTATCTGTCAAGGTGGGTAGAGGCTATCCCGACTCAAGCTGCAGACAGTAGGACTGTCTGTAAATTCATTAGAGATCACGTCATCTCTAGGTTTGGGATCCCCAAAGTGTTGATATATGATGGGGGTAGCCATTTTGTGAACAGAGAAGTGAAGAAACTCTTAAATGGTTACGGCATCGAACACTGTATCGCTAGTCCTTACCATCCATAGACCAATGGCATGACGGGGGTGTCGAATAGGGAGGCTAAGACCATGTTGCAGAAGCTTGTCTGCCCAGACAGGAAGGACTGGTCTCAGATTTTGGATCAAGTCCTATGGGCTTATAGGATAGCTTACAAGACACACTTAGGAGCCTCCCCATTCAGAATGGTATTTGGAAAGCCGTGCCATTTGCCTGCAGAATTAGTGCATAAATACGAGTAGGTAATCAAGATGGTCAACTGGAACACACACCTAGGGTAAAAACAGAGAGAGATGGATCTGAATGAAGTTGTGGAGATCAGACTCCAAGCATATGACAACAGTTTAGTGTATAAGGACAAAGTAAAGCATTGGTACGATAGATATATCAGATGAAGGACCTTTATTCCTGAATAGAAGGTATGGTTGATGAATGTGAGGCTGAAGGTTTTCCAAGGTAAGCTGAAATCCAAGTGGACGAGTCTGTTCCTAGTATGTGTTGTGCATGATAGTGGATGTGTAGAGATCTCAGATCTTACAAATGAAGCACAGACATCCTTAGTTAATGGACAACTGCTGAAACACTTTGTCGAACCCAATGAATAGTTAGTCCATGTTAAGGAGATTGTTTTCATGTGCGAGGTAGACTCAGTAGACACACATAAAGTCGCGCATGAGACCTTGTAATAGTGAGCTCTCGCCATCAGCAGTATCCAAAAGATTCAGATGATGATCCTCGTATATACTCACCCTACCTGTATATTCTTTCCCTCCCTCCTACGACTCCTGTCACTCGCCCCAGCTCCATATCTCTTCATTTTATAATTAGCATGACTAGATCCTAAGTATAGGGGGAGAGTGGCCCAAGTCTCTTAATAATTAGTTGTACATCCTCCAGATCTCATCGATTCTCATATCCACTCATGTCCTATACTTAGGCTGACCTAAGCCTAAGAATAGGGGAGACCGATTCCTGCCATGTATATATCATCCATTTCCCCTCTTGGCCTTGCCCACCCCATTTTGATCTTCTTCTACACTTAGGATGTCAGAGCCTAAGTATAGGAGGGCGGGATGACTTCTATACATTTTCCTTATTTTATCTCTCCTACTCTTAGCATGAGTTGTGTCTTTTTCCTCATTTTTCATGCTTTGAGGACATAGCACATGCTAAGTATAGGGGGCGTGTATATATTACATATATACTTAACCCATAGCTCGTACTTTCGCGTATTTTTGTATATACTATACAATAATTACAGGGATGGTAAAAATTGAAAAAAAATGTAAAATACATGTATATTTGTAATACACTTGTATAATTTTGAAAAAAAATCAAAATCAAAGTCTTCTTCTGCATTTAAAAAGAAAGAAAAGAGAGTCTTGCATTCATCTACATAGCATATCATCTGCACCTCATCTGCATATCTGGCATATGCAAGGTGAAAAGTTAGTGGGTTTTGAACAAAGTTATAAATAGATGTTAAGGAGGGACTTGATTTGACCTTAATCTACCTAATTTCAGAGGAACCTTATAGGAACTGGAGTTAATATTTCTCAGGTCAAGTGACTTAATTCTTTGAGTCCGCAAGTCTATGTTCACATGTCATCTTGATTGATCTAAATAGAATATCTCGTACACACGCATGATTCTTCTAGACAGTGACCTAACTTAGACAAGCACCATGCATGCAGCTCTTCATTGATGAGGTGGTGAGGAGGTACAATCCTTTAGCTTGGAGTAGCACACGGGTGGAAACATCCGTCCTCCTCTAGGGAGGGAAGTGCATCTCAACCTAGTCTGGTGGTATTGACATCTAAGGACGGGATGTTGTGGGTTGCAATAATTCTTCAAAATAGGGATAGTCTACTGGCTCAAAAGGAAAAACTCCTGATGTAATGATGCACCTTGTATATAGTTCAAAAAATTGCAATAACTCCAAAAAAATTAGACAGGACTGAGTGCAAATAAAATGACTGTCGGAGTATGTATATTAGCAAGAAGTTTACGGCTGGTTGACTTGGCTACACTGGTCAAGCATCCTGGGATAGGTAGCTATACTGGCTACCGTTCATTATTCTCTTCACCCCCTCTTCTTGAGCTGGACGCACTTGAACTTAGAAGGGAATACCCCGCTCCTCGAGGAAAGTGTTACTGGATAGGGGAGTTAGAGTTACCTTGTTAGAGGAGGTTGGTTATTTGCCATTTCAGATGTGGAGAGATATCTTTCACTTACACAGTACAAGTAAGAATCATAGTCATCAGAAATTTGCGTATGAGGATTTGTTCTGACCTGAGTGTTGAGGCATCTTGACTATAAGATTGTGGAACTTAAAGTCTGTTAGGTCTTAAGTTCAGATCCCACTAAGGTTCCACCACATTATTAATCCAAAGGTCGAGTCAAACTCCATTTTCAACTTTTTTTCATGACCTTGGTATGGAACCCAATCTCATTTTACTTTTTCATTTCATTTTAGTTGCTCGGGGATGAGCAAGGTTTAAGTATAAGGGATTGATGAATCTATGATTCATCACTCTAAAAGTTGAAAATAGAACCTTGTTCTCGATTAATGAGATGCATTTCATCACTTATATTGCATAATTAGCATTCACGCATACAAAGATAATATCTGCATGTTAGCATTCACATCTGCATGAAATAAAAAGCCAAATGCACTTGTAAAAATCACCTATTCGTATGTATTTTATACTAACTCCAAAGTCCATAAAATCAACTCTATAGTGTATATATTACTAACACTAATACAAGAAAAAAACCAAAAAATGCTAACTTGTAAAATTGGCCAATAAAACCCGAGTCCAAGTTTGAGACCATGGACATTAAAATGGGCATATCTCTCTCATACAGACTCTGATTTAGGTCTACTCATTTTAAAATAATATACATTCAGAGACCTTCAAAATGAGACCAATTTCATTAAAATCGGAGCTCGTATGCAAAACTTGGGCTTTTGGCCCCATTGTGTAGTGTATGTATTTGTATTTGTACCCTTGTATTTTATCACTTCATTTGACCTCATTTCTGTTTTTGGTCAAATTAAACTTGTAGATCTCATTAAGATCTACAACTTTCATGTTTTGAGTTTTTTTCCAAATTCAGTCATTTTCTCCCTCATTTCTCCATTCCTTTTTCGCACCAATCTAATTGGGCCATGTGGCACCTTCTGGTTGCGCCACGCGGCCCATCTATACGCTCACCACGCGCCCCCTTTCCATGGTCATCCTATCATCCCCTACAGCTTCAGATCTCAACCATTCATTGCTGCCTCAATCTTGGCCCTTGGATCAAGTCCCAGATCGCATCTGGGCCGATCACCATCACCTTCACCTCCTTGTGCCACGTAGCGCACTCCATCACCGCATGATCTTCTCCATCAACGTCATTCATTCCTGCTCCATCCTCAATCATCTGATCTATGCCCAGATTCCATCTCCACCGTTATTCTCTGCCTTAACCTCAGCATGCTATGTGGAGATTCTTACGTCCTTAGATGGTGCTGCGAGGATCTAATCACGATCGCTCCTTCGCGCCCTTCTCGTGGTCGTTGGATCACGAGATTCAACGGCCAAGACATCGTCTCCTACCTCCGAAAATGCCTCGCCCACGTTGCCCCACCTCGCCAACTCGTCGACCCCTTTCTATTTCCATCGCCATTCCAGCCACTATCTCCACTTCCCGGCGACCCCACGATGAATCCCATACGTCCCTCATCCTCGTCATTGCCTGGTAACCCCACGACAGTCTCTCTCTCGCTCCATAATCCCCACGCAAACCACTTTCACCATCAATTGACCACCACCTTCCCCCTTTAAATTCTCCACTTCCGACCATCCTCACTGGTATCCGTCGTTGCACGAGAGACCCTAGAGCTCTCTTCTACCGATCGGTGATAGAGATTAGGACTTAGAGCGAGTGACAACGGTGGTACCCTCTCCAATGAGATCCACGACGAGCTTCGCCGTGCAGCAGCTTAACCTTTGAGTTGCACGAGCTTGGGTTTCTACCGGCCCTCGAGCGATGACCTGAGGCTTCATCTCGAGCCTCCATTCCCACGTAGCACCCTCCATCTTCTTCTCTGATCATCTCATTCTTCCCCTCCGAGTTTCTTGTATTTCTACGACCTCCTCGCTCATCAACACATCCCACTGACCACCGCCTGAGCTCCACCATGGAGCTGCCATCTTCGTGCCCCCTTCCGTTCATTGTCACAACCTCTCGAGGTCATCAGTCACTCCAATCGTTGCTCCGTCAGTCACGGCGGAGGAACACCACCACCCGTTCACTCACTTCGCCCCACAGGTCTCGCATCACTCACCTCCATGTGAGCACGAGCACTGTTTTGGCATCCACTAACCTTGTAGGTACCATCTTCGACATTGGTCGGATCTTCGCTAGAGCTTCTTCACCAAGCTTTGTCTCCGGCCTATAGACCACCCTAGACTCTTCTAGAACCTCTAGCGGCTCCGTGAAGCTTTCACGATCGTGTCCAGCCACTCATGAGCCTCTGGGGATCAACACTGAGCACGTTAGAGGGTGGCAGAGGTAGCCACCCATTGCCGGAGCCCACCCACGCCCGCCATAGGAGGCGACGGTGAGGAGGAGCACGAAGCACAGTTACCATCCGATCATCTTGATCGGACGGTTCCCGGCACTCCACGTCTTATTCATCGGCAGCTCCAGATACCGTTGGATCCTTGAGGATCTAATGTCCTACATCGCGCCACGTCTCTCGCTTCAGCCTCCATTGGATCGTTTGCGATCTGACGGACCTCAGGAGGACATGTCACCCGCTCCAGCCACCGTTGGATCCTTGAGGATCTGATGGTCCATCGTGCGCCACGTCTCCAGCTTCAGCAACCGTTTGATCATCTTGATCGAACGGTCCATCGTTCGCTACATCCCCAGCTCTGAGCCTCTTCCCCGACCTTTAGGCTCGAAGCATCCGAAGCTACCCCGAAGCCAGTCTGAGCCTACAGAAGACCCGAGCCACCGTCCGAAACTCCATCGTCGTCCAAGCCTAGCACCGCATGTGGTCCTCACGTGTTGTCTGGGTAATTTACACCAAGGCCTGTGTAAGTTTTCCAAATTACATTTTTGTCCCTACCAGGAGCGCTACGTGAGGCGCATGTGTTCTGTGGATAATTTGTGCATATACCCCCTGCATTTTAGATAATTGCATTTTAGTCCCTGTACACATGTTTCTGTTTTGAACAATTTTATTCCTATTTGCATTTTGGTCCTTCTGTTTACACATTTATTTAGGCACTCATTTAGCTTTTAAGTTCCAAAATTTACATGCTATAGAGAAACTTGTGCTTTATCATTGTGGACACTTGTCACATTTTTATATGCTTCGAGGAATCTAATATAATTATTTTTGTGGAAATTTACATAGTTTTGCCACTGCGTGCCTTTAATTCCATATGAAATTATTTGTTACTCCAAAAATCACCAAAAAATCACAATATGTCTAATTTAAGTAACTCTACTTTGTGCCTATAAATCAATCATTTGAACGTATAACGAGGCCTTAATAAATTAATTAGTATTTTGCTTAATTAATTTTTAATAGGTCTAAGATTCATCATTTTTGAGGTTTAATAATTTTCCTGGATTTATCTCACATAGAAATATCTAGGATAATTTTTGTATCTGAAAATTATCTAATTTAATATTTATTAAACTAAACTCTGCAAAATTCACCATGTATTCATTTTTAATTCATATTTAATTCATGTAGAGTCTAAAAATTCCAAAAAAATTCAATAGGTTAGTTTCATTGCATTTCATATTCTGGCCAAGTTTCGTCATCTTTGGACTTAATTTGACCATACCTTAAAATTAACCTTCAAATTTAGCTCGAATTGCATCGCATTTTTCTTAATTGCATAAAAAATACAAAAAAATATTCTCCTGAAAATCTAACATAGAAATTGGCTTCAAATTAACCTAAGGAAAAAGTTGCCTCCCTGAGTTTGACCTTGAACTTGCCCAAGTAAAATAAAAAAATTACCGTTTGTGTTTAATTCGACATTAATCTAAGTGGTTTTGAATAGTCTTGATTTACCCGACTACAACGAACGCACATTAAATTTGATCAATAATTCCGTTAAATTAAGTAGGGTAGGTCGAGGCTCTTCAACAGTCATAGTGCTATTCACCTTAGCAAGAGTTCTACATTCCATGCAAGATCAAAGCACATTGATGTCAGATATCATTGGATATGTGATGTGTTAGAATCGAAGCAGCTTGTACTTAAGATTCACACAAATGATAATGGTGTTGATATGATTACAAAGACTTTGCCGCTTAGAAAGTTTGAGAGATGTTGCTCCCTCGTAGGTTTGGAGCAATTCCCATATCACCGGTGAGGGGGAGATTTGTTGGATGGGTTCCCCTCCTTGTGGGAACCTAGTCCATATATATAAGATATCGGTAGTCTTATTTGGAAAAGGAAAAATTAATTACTAATTGGAGGAGGAGATCAATTACCTTTTAGGATTAGGAGTCATCTTTTCCTAATCCTATTGGAAATAGGAGTTCATGTTTCCTTATTTGCTCATCTCCATGGAGTTTAAATAGAGGGTATGGGATTCATACCAAGATCACCCCAACACAAGCTCTTCTAGCACAAGAAAGAAGGCATGTGGTTGACGCGAAGTTTGGAGGGAGTATAACCTTTGGAGCAGTTCTTCTCCAGCATTCTTCCCTACAGTTTGGTGATTGATTCATCGTTTTGGTGATATTTCTCCTCTTTATTATTCTCCATTATTTGGTGGTTTGTAGAACTGTATAGAGGCCCGGCATTCTGTAAGCCCCTCTCGAGAGATTAATTCGGTTATAATGATTGGTTTTAGGTTGCGATCAACCCCATAGTTTTTCCCTCATATTGAGAGTTTTCCATGTTAAAATTTCTCCATGCATCTGCGGTTGATTTTCAGTGGTTGAAATTTTCTTCTGTAGTTATTGATATATTATGCATGTCTGCTTATCAACTTTGATAATTTTTTCGTGATTCGATCTATACAGGGAATCTATTCCTAACAAAAATATGATGCTCATTGTCTCAGAAGAAAATTTAGTTTCACAGTTGGGGAGCATTTGTTCCTAAAGATCTATCCAACCAATGGTGTCTTACGATTCGTCAAAAAGGGAAACTTACTCCTACATACGTAGGACCTTTTGGGATTTTGCATTGAATTGGAGAGGTGGTGTATCGTATTGCATTACCACCTCAATACTCAAAGCTACGCTATATATTTCATGTGTCTATGTTGAGTAAGTACACTCATGATACTTCACACATGATCAAGAATGAGGTCCTTGATATTTAGCCCAATCTTACTTTCGAGGAGAAACATGTCCACGTAGTCGATCATAGAGATCATCAGCTTCGTTGTCATATAGTTCCAATGGTTAAGTTCCTCTGGCAACATCATCGGAAGGAGGAGGCCACCTGGGGGCTGAAGAGTGAAATGCAGGACAAGAATCCACAACTTTTTAGTATGTCCCTTTGCCAAAAAAATCGAGGATGAAATTCTTTTAAGGATGGCAGATTGTAACTGTTTGATTTTTTCCAGATCACTTTCCTTTAATTACCCCAATTACTAGTATGGATTCATTTCTTAATTTAATGGGTATTAATGACCAATTAATTGCTACATTGAGAGGCTTAAAAATCCAAAGGATTTCCCCTCACGTCACCACCCATGCATTTTGAGAGAGAGAGAGAGAGGAGAGAGGAACAAAGCGAGAGAGGAAGATCTTACTAGGAGTTTCCCTCATTGTAGGAAATGTCGACGACGAACCGAGAGAGCGAATAGTTTGATGGCATGGATGGAGTCGTAACCGAGCAAATCGCGGCATCGAGGTGCTTGATTCAGATTTGAGGTATATATCTATTTAGGATTGTGATTTATAACTGTATGTATCAGCTCTATATTATTACGTATATACATCAATTCAATTTAAAATTAACCTTTGAATGTATGTGTTGCAGTAGGATTACTTGCGAACAAAGACCATACCAGATACACGACATAAATGTATATCTTGATTTCATGGGATGATACGTTATATAATGATTTGATTTGATCAAGACACCTTAACGTATACGTCTAATCCATAGATTTATATTCATCTAGCGATAAGTACGTATATCCTGTTTCGGATCCATCCATTTTCCCTTATTGAATATATTCAGGATATATAATACCTTAAACTATGCCATATCACTTATTCAAGTTATATAAATAATATCATCTTTCCAAAAATCTTTAGTCCTGGAAATCTTGATCATATAGCAGAATCCGTAAAACAATGTTGAAGGCAATAGCGATCTTCTTACTATTTTTATCACTATAAGAGCAACATAGGTATGTAGGGCTGTCAGGAAAGCTCGAGCTCGATGAGCTCAATTCAGGCTCAGCTCGTTAAGGGCTCACGAACCGGACTCGAAACCTTAACGAGCCCGACCCCGAATTGGGTTTTATGTTTCGTTAGCTTATCGAGTCGAGTCCGAGTTGGACGTTGTTCAACTTAAGAACTCGACTCGATAACTCGTTTTCCCTCCTAATAAAAAGTTGAAAACATATATACCAAAACTTCACATTGATTTTGATATAAAATAGAGGCTAATATTTTGCTTGACCAAAAAGCTACAGAAAAGAGTATAAAAAATCAAAGTTACAAATGCCATTTGCATAATTTAATGTATAAAATGGAACAATGACTCGTTAAGAGGTTTATGAGCCTACTCATTTTGAGGCTCGTGAGCCAGTTCAGAAACTCATGACTCGATAAGAGGCTCGTAAGCCAGCTCATTTTGAGGCTTGTGAGCCAGCTTAAAAACTCGTGACTTGATAAGAGGCTCGTGAGTCAACTCGAACTCGAGGAGTTTGAGATGTGATACAGGGCTCGACCCTTATCGAGCCCGAGTTCGAGCCTTAGGTTTCTTATTGAGTTCGAGTCTGAGTTGAGGCCAACTTGGCTCGTTGAACTCGATAGACACCTCTAGATGAATGTTTTAAAATTTGTTAAGCTATGATGATATTTCTTTTTAACACAACAAGATTTATTGGTAGTTAATTTATTCCTTTTTACACCGAAAATCAACGGAGAGTTTCAAGAAAAGTCAACTTAACATACAGATTCAAATCTTTAGATGATAAAACTACCATGTATTATCAAGGTTATCGTATATTAGGTCAAGTTCCATCTGAACTATTAATTAGATGACAAACTCCAACTAAGATAAACAAAAGATTCATAGTGAATTAATCTTAGGTTACTTTTCCAATGCTACATGTTCCTGGCTAATAAATAAAACAAAACAGCATAATATAATATCATTCAAGTTGACATTTTTGAAATCAAACCATAAAATATATACATATGTGGATAAGTTTGATACTAAATACTAAAGTATTACATTTAAGGGAAGATTATATGGCCATTTCCATTGTTGGAAAAATATACAAGTAATAATGGAATAGTAATTGCCATTATTAAATAGACATTGAAATTGAATCAAAACAAGCTAATTTAACCAAAATACTAATAGAGTTAATCAAGATTTATGACATAGACTCACAAAGAGTCACATGGACGACTGTAATGGGTCATGTTAACCTAAGGAGCAACGCCGCAAGAAGTGTATGGTTGCAAGGAACCACATAAGCAAAAGCTATGTCCTCTATAATTGGTGCTACACAGTCATGTCATGTCATGGACCGCAAGTGTCAATGGTTGAAAACGTATAACAAGATACGTATATGAAAGTTGTGCAAGAAAAATGATTTATAATGGTAAACCATTATGAGTTATACAAGAAATGGTTTAATAAGAGAATAAACCATTACAGTTTGTACAGGAGTTGGTTTAAGGAAATTAATAATCAAGATAATGGGGGCTAATATGCAAAATTATTTATATGATAAAAGAACCATTAACTTGCTATGAATTGTATGAACTACGATCCACATGTTGAAAGAAACGTTTGACATATTTTCTTATGAAATTTACAATAGGTATACCAATGTTTATGAAAGAATCTAACTTACATGTTAGGGATCAAACTTAGACATGCATGGGATAAATTTAAGCACATAATGATGTTCCATGAATACTTAAGTACATGTTTTATAACAGATTAAAAGACCTTTAGAATTTCTATTCATGGATCCTGATGCATATTGAGCATTAGGCTCATGAAAAAATTATGTTTGCCTATTTTAGGTGAAAAACATGGTTGATTGCATATTCAAGATCGTGTTACATACTCCTCGAGATTCCTCACGTGGTATGATTCAACTCACAAAGATTTAGTGGATATATGTATGCCCACAGAAAATGTTATTTCCATTCTTAGAGTAGTTTTTACAAAAAAAAATACCCTAGTTAAAGTTGTAATAATGGAACTCTTAGTTTGCATGGACTTTTTTTTTGAATTGATATTATCTCTTCTCATTGTCATGCATACTTTCGATAACACTTCGGTCGTGCGATCTATTATTGCATGTTTCCGTCAGTTGATAGAATCTGTTCCGTTA
The DNA here is from genome assembly GCA_037367405.1 of Ottelia alismoides. NCBI lineage: Eukaryota > Viridiplantae > Streptophyta > Magnoliopsida > Alismatales > Hydrocharitaceae > Ottelia > Ottelia alismoides. The sequence continues at coordinate 22,078 of JAZKJV010006776.1, forward strand.
CAAACGGTATCAGAGCTAGTTCCTCTTGTCATAAGATATCGACAATCTTTAGTGACCTAAGATCTAGATATATAGAGAAAATTAGTATCACAACTCATTGACCTTGTTAATTTTGGAATCAGGTGACTCATCGTCGTGTAATTGAAGCCAATGGAGACCGTGAATCATCGACGAGCCGAGAGACTATTATGGACATGCATAAGCATATGTTGGAGTTAATGACACTGATGGCCCAACAACATGCTTCTAACTCTAGTGTACTGACTCTAAAGACCTTCATCTAGCATGATCCGCATACTTTCAAGGGTGAGCATGAGCCAGAAAAATCTGAACACTTACTATGAGAGATAAAAATGGCAGTTGAGGCGACTGATTATCCCTAGGAAAAGAATGTGATTTTCGGGACATTTGTTTGTGAGGCAACACTAAGTAGTGGTGGACAACATACAAGGGAATTCACTTTTCGAAGACTAGTTATTAGATGGAGTGACTTTCTGGAACGCTTTACTGAGCATTACATCCTGAAGCATGATAGGGATGCTAAACACTTAAAGTTCATAGATCTTCAATAGGGAAACATGGTGGTTTAAGAATATGTAGCAAAGTTTCACGAACTAGAAAAATATGGCAAGGGCAGTTGTACAAATGAAAAGTAGCAAGTAAGAAAGTTTGTGGAAGGCATGAATGATGGTTTGAGTCTAAAAGTGCTCACTAGGGGACCCACGACCCTATTTGAGGATGTCGTAGCAGCTGCGGGAATTGATGTATCATATCGGAGGATGCAACAAGTGAACCCTAGAAAGCATCATCACAAGTCGAGCTACAATGATAAGAAGTGTCACACTACAATAAATGTAAAGAGGACAATGACTGGTGATGCTCCAACCAACAGGAAGTACACATATGAAGTATGCTTACATTGTGATATGAGGCATCCAAGGGAATGCTACAAGCTGAGCGCTACTTGTTTTAAGTGTGGAGAAAAAGACCACTTTATGAAAGATTATAAGAAGGATTTCACGGATCAAAAGAAACCGTTTTTGCATAAGAAGAAGATATCTGGAAAAGTCTTTGCTATTATTCTTGAGGATGCAGAAGGTGTCAATACAATAGTGGAAGGTACTCTTCAAATTCAAACCATTTATGTCATGTTCTTTTCGAGTTTGGTGCTACACATTCCTTTATTTCGAATGCTTTTGCAAGAAAACTAAGCTTGGAAGCCATTGAGCTTCCATACACACTTATAGTCTCTTCATCAATGGGTGATATTATTACCACGAGTATGTACTTAAAGGATGTACCTGTTTTGATAAGAGAAGTCACCCTCATTGCTAATTTGATCTTATTGTCTATTACAACCTATGATGTCATCTTGGGCATGGATTGGTTATGGGAGAATTATGTAGCGGTTTATTGTCGAGAAAAGAAGGTGGTCTTGAGTAGCCCAAATCGTGAGGAGATAGTTATTCGAGACACTTGTAAGAGTGGGAGATTGGTTATATCATCTTTGCAAGCAAGCCAACTACTATACAAGGGTTGCACTACATACCTTGCTAGTATAATTTGCATTGAATCATCACAGACACGTCTTGAAGATTTAGATGTAGTCAGATATTTTGCCAATGTCTTCCCAGACAATCTTCCTATATTACATCCTAATAGAGAGGTTGATTTCTCAATTGATGTTATCCTAGGAATGGCACCTATTTCTATAGCTTCGTAGAGAATGGCACCTGCAGAACTTGAGGAGCTAAAGAAGTTGTTACAAGAACAACTAGATAACATATTTTTGCGTCCCAGTTTTCCCTATGGGGAGCACTATCCTTCTGAGAAAAAAAGATGAGTCTCTTAGACTATGCATTGATTATTGAGATCTAAACAAAGTGACCTTGAAGAATAGATACCCGTTACCTCGCATTGATGAATTATTCGATCAATTACATAGATCAAGAGTTTTCTCAAAAATTGATCTGCGTACGAGTTATCATCAACCCTGAATAAAGAGGAGGATATATCGAAGATGACTTTAAAAACAAGGTACGATCATTATGAATTCTTGGTCATGTCATTTGGTCTTACTAATGCTCCTGCAGAATTAATGAAGCTAATGAATAAGGTAATATGAGAATATCTTGAAAAGTTTGTCATTGTAATTGTGGATGACATCTTGATATATTCATCTATCGGGAGCAGCATCAAGTACATTTGCAGATTGTATTTCAAACCCTAAGGTAATGTCGGCTTTATGCAAAATTCTCCAAGTGTAGTTTTTGGTTGGATAGAGTCACGTTCCTTGATCATGTGGTATCTATGGATGACATTGAGGTAGATCCAACCAAGGTAGAAGCTATGATGAATTAGAGTTAACCTAAGAATGTTTTTGAGATTCATAGCTTTCTTAGCTTGGCCAGATACTATCGGCAATTATTCAGAATTTCTCAAGGATCTCACTACCATTAATGAAGCTTACTCGAAAGGATGTGAAGTTTGTGTGCTATTACGAGTGTGAATAGAGTTTTCAAGAATAGAAGTAGAGATTGACTATTACTCCAATCTTGGATTTATTGTCATGTAGTGGAGGCTTCGTGGTGTATACATCTGCATCAGGCACCAGACTTGAGTGTGTTCTTATGTAAAATGAGAAAACCATTGCTTATGTCTTACGACAACTAAAACCGCAAGAGAGAAACTACCCAACTCATGATTTGGAGTTAGCAGTGGTAGTATTTCCTCTTAAAATTTGACGACATTATCTTTACAATGAATAGTTTGAGGTGGTCAATGACCATAAGAGCCTCAAATACATTTTCTCTCAAAAGAAACTTAATTTGTGGCAGCGACATTAGCTAGAGTTCCCAAAAGATTACGATTTTCCATCAATTGCCATCCTGAAAAAGCAAACGGTGTAGCTAATGCATTAAGTAGATAAATAATAAGGTAAACTGACTAGTTTAAAATTTTAGTGGGAGATGATGAAGGATTTTGAAGATTGGAAGCCTTTCTTGAATGGATTAAGAAAGATATCTTTTGATACGCTCAAAATTCAACCAGAGATAAATGGAAAGATCATGAATACATAAAAAGTAGATGTTGATACTCCTAAATTAATTCAAGCATTTAAGAAAGAGGGTTCCAATTTTACAACCAAAATCGACGGATCTATAAGGTATCATAACATATTGTGGATTCCTATTGGCATTAAGCTGAGACAGGAGATTCTAGATAAAGCTCATAGATCGATGTATTATCCATCCAGGAAGAACGAAAATGTACAAGGATCTACAAGGAAACTTCTGGTGGCTAAAGATGAAGAACGACATTGCAGAATTTGTTTCTAAATGTCTAGTATGCCAGCAGATCAAGGTCGAACATCAAAGACCTACAAGCCATGTTCAACCCTTACAGATACTTGATTGAAGCGACAACACATAATCATGGATTTTGTCACCAGTCTAACCAAGATCACGAAACATCATTGTAACACCATATGGGTGATTATTGATGGATTGACCAAATGAACACATTCCCTACCTATCTGCCCGGATCAACCGATATATACTCTAATTGAATTGTATGTGAATTAAATCATCAGGTTACATGGTGTTCCTACATCAGTTCAGTTGTGTTCGATTGTGACACACAATTCACCTCTCGCTTATGGAAAAGTTTTCAGAATGCTATGCGACTCAATTGAATTTCAACACTTCATTTCATCCACATATTGATGGTCAGTCAGAAAGAATCATCCATACGCTATAAGATATGTTGAAAGCATGTGCTTTAGATTTTGCAAGTAATTGGGATAGACATCTTCCATTAGTGGAGTTTGCTTACAATAATAGTTATCATTCAAGCATCAAGATGGCTCCCTATGAAGCATTATATGTGAGACCTTATAGATCACCCTCATATTGGAGTGATGTTGGTGAAAAGCACATCTTGGAACCGAAACTTGTTCAGATAGGTTAGCAGTGTATTGAGCTAATAAGAAAGAGATTGTTGGCATCTCAAAGTAGGCAAAAATATTATGTTGATTATCATAGAAGAGAATTGAGTTTTGCAGTTGGGGAGCATGTGTTCCTAAAAATCTTTCCAACCAAAGGCATCTTATGATTCAGCAAAAAGGGAAAACTCACTCCTAGATACATGGGACTTTTTGAGATTTTGCAACGAATTGGAGAGGAGGGATATTGTATCGCATTACCACCTCAATACTCAAAATTCTACAATGTATTCCATGTGTTTATGCTGAGGAAGTACACTCATGATCCTTCACATGTGATTGAGCATGAGGTCCTCGATTTTCAGCCCAATCTCACTTTCGAGAAGAAACATGTCCGCATAGTTGATCATAGAGATCATCCGTTTCGTCGTCATATAGTTCCTATGGTCAAGGTCCTTTGGCAGCATTATCAGAAGGAGGAGACCACCTACGAGCCAGAGAGTGAGATGCGGGAGAAGCATCCGCAACTTTTCGGTATGTCGCTTTGCTAAGAAATTTTGAGGATGAAATTTTTTAAGGATGGTAGATTAGAATTGCTTGATTTTTTTCCTGCCCAACTTTCCTTTAGTTATTCCAATTACTGGATTCATTTCTTAATTTAATACCCAATAGTTGCTCCATTGAGAGGCTTAAAAATCCAAAGTATTTCCTCTCACATCATTACCCTTGCATTTTGAGAGAGATGAGAGAGGAATAGAGTGAGAGGGAGATCTTACCGAGAGTTTCCTTCATCATAGGAGATGCCGATGAAGAACCGAGGGAGCGAGCAGTTTGACGGCATGGACAGAGCCGCAATCGAGCAAATAGCGGCTTCGAGGTGCTTGATTCATGTTTGAGGTATATATCGATTTAGGATTGCGAGTAGATCCATCGAATTTTTTTCCCTTATGGAATATATTCAAGATTTTATAACTTCAAACTATGTCATATCACTTATTCAAGTTATATATCTAATATCATCTTTCTCAAAATCTTTATTCCTAGAAATCTTGATCATACAACAAAATCCATAAAAAATGTTAGTAATCTTCTTACTGTTTTTATTACTATAAGTGCAACGGATGTATGGTTCACAATTTGTTTAAGCTATGATGATATTTCTATTTAACACGGTAAGATTTGTTGATAGTTAAAGTATTCTTTATTTCACCGAAAATCAATGGAGAGTTTTAAAAATAGTCAACTTAGACATACAAATTCAAATCTTTAAATGATAATAATACCATGTATTATCAGGATTATCCTATATTATGTCAAGTTCCATCTGGAGAATTAATTAGATGACAAACTCGATAAACAAAAGATTCAGAGTGAATTAATCTTAGGTTACTTGTCCAATACAATACCGGTTCTTGGCTAATAAATAAAACAAAATAATATAATATAATAATGTTCAAGTCAAAATCTAACCATGAAATATATACATATGTGGAGAGATTTTAATACTAAATATTAAAGTAATACATTTAAGGGAAGATTATATAGCCATTGTCGAAAAAAATATACAAGTAATAGTGGATTAGTAATAACCATTTATTAAATATCTATTGAATCAAAGCAAGTTGATTTAACCAAATTACCAATAGTGTTAATCAAGATTTATGGTACAGATTTATAAAGAGTCACATGGACAACTGTAATGGATCGTGTTAGCCCAAGGGGCAATACTGCAAGGGGCGTATGGTTGCAGGAAACCACAGAGGTAAAAAGCTAAATCATGTACAGTTGTAGCTATACAGTCATGCCATGCTATGGATCGCAAGTGCCAGCGGTTGAAAACGTATAACAAGATACGTACATGAAAGTTTTGCAAGAAAGATGATTTATAAAGGTAAATCATTATGAGTTATACAAGAAATGGTTTAATAACAGAATAAACCATTACATGTTATACAAGAAATGATTTAAGGAAATTAGATGATCAAAGTGATGGGGCCTAATATGCAAAGTGGTTTATATGATAAAAGAATCATAAACTTGCTATGAATTGTCTAAAATATGCTCCACATGTTGAAAAAAATATTTGCCATATTTTTCTTATGTAATTTACAATATGTATCGCAACGTTTATGAAAGAATCCTACTTTCATATTAGGGATCGAATTTAGACATGCATGAGAAAAATTTAGGCACATAATGATGTTTATCCATGAAAACTTAAGTACATGTTTTATAAGAAATTAAAAGACCGTTAGAATTTTCATGCATGGACCCATATGCATATTTTAGGCTCATTAAAAAATTATGTTTTTCAATTTCAGATGAAAACATGGTTGATTGCATATTAAAGATCATGCTATGGACTCCTCAAGATTCCTAACGTGGTATGATTCAACTCGTGAAAATTTAGTGGATATTTGTATGCCCACAGGAATTGTTGAGATACTATTTTAATTCTTATAGTAGTTTTTTACAAAAAAAATACCCTAGTTATAGTTGTAATAATGTAATTCTTAGTTTGCATGGACTTTTTTTTTAAATTTATATTATCTCTACTCATTGATTGTCATGCATGTTTTCATTAACGGTTCGACCGTACGATCTATTACTGCATGCTTCCACCGGTCGATGCGATCCATTCCACTCCAGTAAATGCATGTATCGTATCTTTTATTGGGTATCTCAAGATCTTGAGTGGTGACTTAGGTACCACAAATATCGGTGGCTAACTAGCTGCGTACTTCGTCAAAGCAATAAAAAGTGGCACTCAAAGTTGAATTTTAGATAAGGAGAGACCAACAAGGACCACAAGCCAATCTTGCTTTTAGAAGAGGTCTTATGCACTAGAAAACCTCCCCAATTTTTTAAAAGGAAAAACCTCTTCAATTAACCTGTAGAGCTATTTTTGGGGGCTGATGCAAACGAACCAATATCGATACATGTACATCTTAGAATATCCTTAATTGTTTTAAAATACATATACCAATACCGATACAATACATTAAAAACAAATATACTATTGCAGACGAGTAATACTAGAAACTCCATAAATTAGCTTAAAATATACATGTATGTATTGGATGGAATAATATGATATAAATATACTATATGTGCTAATATTATTACAAGCATACCATACATGGTGATACATGGTTTAAAATTACATATGAATATAGATGTTTGTGGATATCAAAGTGATCCATATCTGTATCCCTTTTAAAACGGATACGGTTACAGATGTCAAATTTTGTATAAAATGGATACAGTGACGGATCAGATACAATATATTGCTATCTATGTGCATCCTGGCTCTCTCCTGTGTAGCAATCAATATCGAAGTGATCTCAAGTTGTGTTTGAAGCATGACCTCAAATTTCAATGAAACTCCACCAAAATTTCCATATCTTTAGGTCATCGAAATCGAAACGCTACCTTATTTCTTTTTGCAGCATTTCAACGAAATATCAGCGAAATGTCAACAAATATTCATCGAAATTACATGTCATTTTAGAAAAACAAAAAAAAGGGGCACCTACTATTCGCTTTCATCAAAATTTGCATTATTTATGAATTTTTACTTAATTATTCAATAATGTGTTGAGTTGATAGATTGCTTGACATTGTTTAAAGATGTTTCTTTAGTTAATTTTTAAATTTTAGATATAAATCCAATCAAATCAATTAGACACAAGATTTAAGAGTTAAATTCAAGTATTATCTGACGATCTTTGTATTTTTTATTTCTTTATTTTAATTATATATATTTATTTATTTATTAGTTGTTAACGTATGTGTCACCTCATTCTTATTGAAGAGATACTCTTTCTTGGCATATGTTATTCTCTGCTATTATTGTACTCATCATTCTCTTCATGTTTAAGAAGAGAAATCAATTACTTCTAATTATGATTTCAAATCTGATTTTGGTTTTGAACAATATACTACTTTTTTCACTGTTGAAACTATTGGATGTAAATTTAAACATATCATGTTAATATCTCACTATAAGCAAAAAATATCTTTCTATCTTATTTATTGAGTTAAAAAATATATAAGAACTTTGGTCGCTTAACTATTTTTTGCGGGATTATGAACCATAATCATTCATTCTTGCATTTATATATAGAAGTGATAAATCTCTTAAAAGAATGTCCAATAACCCACAGATCCTGAAAAAGGATGGATGAACCCATGAAACAATCCACGGAGAACCTTCTCGCGAGCAGACACCAGTAAATCTCAATAAAATCGTCTACAAATACATTCTACATGCATACTAACTAGTGCCACCCGCAATGTCGCTATAGCACTCTTCAAACACAAGGTGACAATTCTACTGCGCCACTTCCATTTATGTCTGGATCAAAAAGATGATGATACGACGACGATATCACAAAGGTCGGCCAACTGATACAGCTAGCAACACCCCATCCAACTTCGACCGAATACATACATGACAAGTTTAACCTCGTCTCCGAAACCCCCTCGTCTCCGAACCCTAACCCCTCGTCTCCTAAACCTCGATCCATCTAAGAACCCTAACATGAACCCTAACCCCTCGTCTCCGAAACCCCCTCCGCCGCCGCCCCCAAACCCCGACATCCCCCCCCCCCTCCTCCTCCCCTACTCGACCAGACCCCCCATTCTTCCACCCAAAACGCCTCTCACGCACCTCCCCAGAACGTTTTCTCCGAAGTCATCGCGCATCAAAGCGCTCGCCAACATCCGCTCCGCTCCTGGAGGGACATTTGTGGCGTCGAGCCAACACCGGCCTCCGCTGCTCGTCCTCTTTCCTTTGCTGCACCTTGCGTCCTTAACGGTGAAGAAGTGGCGTTCGTCTCTGAGGTCGAAGCTCGCTCTATTGATTGCATATGGGAGAACACTATCGTTTTCTACGTTTTGGGAAGGCGGCCGTTCCTAAGGCATCTAACGGCCTTCGTCGAGAAGGTATGGAAGCCATCGGGTGAGTTTAAACTCCTACCAAGACCAAATGGTTTTTTCTACTTGAAGCTTTCTTCTTCTTCGGACTGCGACCGCATCATCGCATCGGGCCCTTGGCTTTTCCAAGGACGTTTTATGGTTTTGAGAAAATGGGATTCTGGCTTGTGCATGGAGAGAGATCTTCTGTCCGAAATCCCACTTTGGGTGAGATTTCATGGCTTAAGCCTGGGACATTGCAACGAGCTGATTTTGAACAAGCTAGCGAGCATTATTGGAACCCCGCTTTTTATGGATGCAGCTACTGCATCTGGGAGGAATTTAGAATATGCGCGTTGTTGTATTTCGATCCAAGCATCCAAGGTCATACCCCCAACTATTCCTCTGATTTTCTTCTCTGGTTCTAGACAAGACGTTCCTGTCGAGCTTGAATGGTCCCCACCCAGATGCTCAAATTGTGTTGCCTTCGGGCACAATTCCAATTTTTGTCCAAAGGCTAAGGTTATGGCAAAGGATGGCCCTGCTACAGGCGTTGGTGGCATCTCAAATCCAAGTGCTGACTCTGGGGACAATGTTGTGGATGATTCTGCTCTCAACGTTGTGGATGGTAGTGGCTCTGTTGTTCATGACCATAATGACCAGGAGACTGGGACTTCCGTCCCTAACTTTACATCATCGTCGGCCGCTGCCTCCTCTGGCACAGTCTCGGTGGCTGATACCACTATGGCTATGTCCTCCTCAGATCCTTCTTTGATGGCTGGTACTTCGGCTACTCCCTTGGCGTCCTTCCATAAACCGCATAAAAGATTGCCCTCATCTCGGAAGGCTTCCTCATCCTTCGCCTTTGGTACAAGGCCACTCCTAAATAAGGTGGTGATGAGCAAGAGATTGCAAAGCCCGGCTCAAAGCAACTATGCCACTTCATCCATTGACCTAAATTGCCCCTCCTCTGATGGAGAAGGGCATCAGGATTCATTGGACCGTCAATTATCTACTACCTCTGCTGGAACTATTCCTGCCTCTACGGAGATCCAATTGCAATACGTTGAGAACAACCAGGCATGGTTCACCTCAACCCATAAAAAGAAGAAACCCCCAAGGGTTCCAGTTAAAGACAAGGGCCGATTTGAGCCCCCTCCACCCCTTTCTTAATGTCTGTGGTGGTTTGTAACACCCGGGGACTTAACAAACCCCGGAAATTCAAATCCATCCTCAAGGAATGCATTGGCAAGCATGCGGAATTGATTGGACTCGTTGAGACCAAGATAAGGCCTGCTAATAGGGATAAATTTGCAAAATTAATCCCAGCTGGTTGGGATTATGTTCACAACAACACGAAACTTGGCCGGGTCTACTGCTTGTGGAGAGCTAACTCCTGGACATGTGACAATGTGGCAACTCATGAACAATCCATCACGTTGCGATGCACCAGCCCGGGGGGCTTCTCTTTCCACCTATCTATTATCTATGGAGATAACAACCATCTCTATAGGAAAGAACTATGGACGCATTTGGAAATGCTGAGAGATCACATTCATGGTGCCTGGCTCGTTTTGGGAGACTTCAATGCAGTGCGATTTTCTTCTGAGAGAATGGGCGGGCGTGAAGCTTCTAGAGCCTCCTTAGACGACTTCAACAAATGCGTGTGTAACTGCGGTCTCTCTGACTTGGAGGCCTCGGGGAACCCATGGTCCTGGAACAATTCTTCGGTTGGGCCCGAGCGCATTGCTGCTAGATTGGATCGGGCTCTTGCTAACGATGAATTCCTAATCTCCCTTCCTTCTGTCAAGCTTTGCTATTCTCCGCTCCCCCAGTCTGACCATTCTCTTATGACGGTGGCCATCTGTTCCACCCCGCGCAAGCGCATTCCATTCCGATTTTTCAACTACTGGGCCTCACGGCCCGGATACTTGGAGGCGGTTGGCTCGGGCTGGAGTAAGGAGGTCATTGGGAACCCTCTCTTTGTTCTGGCTCGCAGATTGAAAAATGTCAAACTTTCGCTGAAGAGATGGGCTGCGGAGGATGCTAATGTCTCAAAAGATTCTAAAGTGGCAAACGAATTTCTTCATCGAGTTTCTGCTATCCTTGCGGACTCTCCCCTGGACCCCTACGCTGCTCGTTTGGAGAATGATGTAAAAGGATACATTCAACAATTGGAGGATGATCTTGAATCGATGTGGAAACAGAAAAGTAGGGTTGATTGGCTCAACCTTGGAGACCGTAACAACCGCTTCTTTCACATCGCGGCAAAATCGAGGATTTCTAGAAATTACATATCCAATGTCCTTGACATTCATGGTCGGGTTATTGACTGTCAGCATAAGGTGGCTGAAGCTGCGGTGAACCACTTCAATGCTCTCCTCGCCCCTTCTACCCCTACTCCCTTGCGGGGTCCTTGTCCTCCGCCTAAGAAATGTCTCACGACTCTGGCATCGGAGTGGTTGGTGAGACCTTTCGAGGACAAAGAAGTCTGGGAGGCGATTTCCTCTATTGGCTCTTCGAAGGCTCCTGGACCGGATGGGTTCAATTCGGCTTTTTTCAAGCGGCACTGGCATATGGTTAAGAATGCAGTGGTTGACGCTGTTCAGTTTCTCTATAATGGAGGTAACATGGTTAGGGAAGTCAATCACACTTTCCTTACTCTTATTCCTAAAACCACATCCCCTTCTTCCATCGGTGATTATCGTCCGATTTCGGGTTGCAATGTTATCTACAAAATTTTCTCCAAGTTGTTGGCGTCCAGACTCGCCGAGGTCTTGCCTTCACTTATTTCTCCAAATCAATCTGCCTTCTTGAAGGGTAGATCTATTAGTGATAATATTCGGTTGGCTAACGAGATTCTTCTCGGATTTGACAAGAAAGCATCCCGCAATAAAGCTTGCGTCAAAATTGACCTTTCAAAGGCTTTTGACTCAATGAATCATGAGTTCATTCTTGAGGCCTTAGTGGCCATGGGATTCTGCAGCAAATGGATATCATGGATTAAAAACTGCATAACCACTACTTCCTTCTCGGTCCTTATCAATGGTGCCCCGCATGGGCTTTTCCAAGGAACCCGTGGGCTGCGGCAAGGAGATCCCCTAAGCCCGCTTCTTTTCACAATTGGAATGGAATTCCTAACCTCTCTCGTGGATATTGCGTCTGCCAAAGGTCGATACTATCATCTGCGCCAGGGCCGCTGCCAAGCCCCTTCCCATCTCATTTATGCAGACGATTTACTTTTCTTCTGTAAAGGATCATTACGCTCTCTGTCTGCTGTTAAGGAAATCATGGCTGATTTTGAGGCAATTTCTGGGCTCAAGTTGAACCCAACTAAAAGCAAAATCTTCAGACCAAAGTGGGCTGCCACGGATTTTACGGCTAACCTTCACTTGGGTATGCTTCAGCAGTCTCTCCCCACTACATACCTTGGGCTCCCTCTGGCCTCCTCCACCTCTCGCAGTTGTGACTCTCGCGGGCTGGAAGACCGTATTCGGAGGCTTTTGGATGGTTGGGTGGCCAAATGTCTCTCTATGGCTGGGCGTGCACAGCTGATCAATACAGTTATTCGCGGAATTTTGTTATATTGGATAGCTGGAATTCATCTCCCTTCGCATGTGATTAAACGCATTGACATGCTGTGCGCACATTTTCTGTGGGGTCGCAAGCGTCACGACATTTCTTGGTCCAAACTTTGCTTCCCTAAGAGGGAAGGGGGTTTGGGGATAAAAGATTTACGCTCTCTCCAAAAGGCCATGACTGCTTCTTGGGTCTGGAGACTACTCTCGGCTGATAATTCCATTTGGGCTGACTTCTTCAGAACTAAATATCTTAGAGACGCCTCATTCTGGGATATTCAAACCACCTCCTCCTCCTCTGTTTACTTGCGCGCCATGATTCGATGCCGCTCTTCGCTGCGACCTGCTATTCGTGATGACTTCCCTAATGCGGTTTGGATTCATCCTACCAATGGATTCTCTTTCGCCAAAGCTTTTGATCTCCTAAGGCCACGGCAATCTTCGGTCACTTGGTTTGATGTGGTTTGGCACAAGAGCACCCCACCTTCATTTGCTTTCACTTGTTTTAGAGCAATTCTTGGCAGGCTACCTACCTTAGATCGGCTATCCAAATTCGGTCTTGCCATCTCATCCTCTTGCAGATTTTGTGACGTTGACGTTGAGACACATGAGCACCTTTTTCTTCAGTGTCCGTATTCTTATGCTGTGTGGATGAACGCTTGCATCGGTCTGCTTCCAGCCCCGCCATTTGATCAGGTCTCTCTGGCTGCTGTGGTGACTTGGATCGCTACTTTGCACTCTAAAAGACAACGCTCCTTGTATTCCATTCTTCTGGCCACTGTTGTATGGCACATTTGGAGGGAGCGTAACCGGCTTTGGACTACTGCGACATGCCAATCCTCGGATCGAGTCATTTCAGATATTCTGTGCACCTTCAACCAGATTATGATTACAGGGGATTCCTGAGTTTTTGACTCCCTCAGGGATTTCAGCTTGTAAATTCACCCTATGTTTTTTTGTTGTTCTAGAAATTTTGGCTGCGATTACTAGCCATAATCTTCTGTAAGTTTTTTCCATGAGTAATACATAGTTTACACTTAAAACAAAAAAAAAAAAGTTTAACCTCGCCACTCAAAAATCTTTCACGGATGCAACGAGGGAATCACCTGAATTAAGAACAGTGAAGCCATATTCCGACTCCAACCAACCCAGTGTCATCACATCATCTCCAATATGGTACTGTCACATGAGAGACCCCAATGTACGAATCAACAGAACTTCGAGGTGTGCCATCACAACGTATTAATCGAGAACCCAAACATGGGAAAGCACGGCAGTCCCAATACATTGTATTCAAGGACCAGTACTTCGTGTTCTTTACACAATAGAATGAGATCAAAAGAATTGATCCTAACGTCCTGCACAATAAAGCCACTGTGCAATTAATGCAAGCACAGGTTAACAATGCAGACAGCTACTGACACAAGTAGCAAATATATAGCGTGAATACGATAATTTTAGAACATGAAAGAAAATAGTTTTTATGGCGGTGAATCATTGTGCGGGTATCATGTTGCACGAATCAAATGATCTACACGTTACTGGGACGTTGGCCTTTATTCCATGAGAGTATTAGCAGGGAATACGAGGGTCCTGATAAATACAGAAATGGAATAAGATCCAACACATGTTATCATTTTCAAGGCATTCATGTTCACATACATGATGTCGCGGCATTAACATACACAGAAATTTTCAGCTCTACGGATATTACTAAATCATCCAAGTGAGATGCATTAAGGATGCGGAATGACAAGTGTTTGCTGCTCGAAAAGATATAGAGACTAGATGAAAGCAGTATTTCCATAAGCTTATCATTAGGGAAGGGAATAAATTGATCATTTTGGCAAACCTAGCTCGTAGTGAGAATTGCATGTATTGTGAAAGCTATAAACAAATACAAATGAAGCGGACGAGGTTATGAAACTTGGAAATGGTGTATGACCTGAAGACATCCTTATAAAAGTGTGGAGAGGTCTAGGTGAACGTGGTTCAACTTGGCTCACAAATTATTCAATATTATTTCGCGAAGAAAATGCTTGAAGAATGGAGGAGAAGCATCGTGGTGCCTCTTAAAAAGAAAAAGAAATTAAAAAATGTTTGAATTACAAAGATATCAACCTGATGACTCATACTATAAAAAATCGGGAAACATGTGGAAACTATCCACATGTTACCTGTTGAGGAGAACAATTGATATCATAGAGCTAAAGAAAGAACCTCCACATGATTTTTATTGATTTGGAGAAAGCTTATGATTAAGTCCAATGGGAGATCTTATGGATAGTTTTGGAGAAGAAACAAGTACATGTCATTTGCATTAATCTTATAAAAGAAATGTATGATGGGGCTTCATCTTGTGTAAGGATAAAATCAGACAAGATTGACTATTTTGACATCAGCATCAGTCTGTGTCAAGGTTCAACTTTGAATCCATTATTTTTTACTTTGAGTATAAACGAGTTGACCAGTGACATTCAGGATGAGATATCTTGGTGTATGTTGTTCACCGATGATATTATGTCGGTTGATGAGACTAGAGATTGATTAAATGAGAAGCTTCAAGTTTGGAGACATGCCTTAGAGACTAAAAGATTTTGTATAAGTAGTATTAAGAGACTAAATCTATCGAGTGGCCATATGATAGATGCACAAGTGAAGGAATCAAGGTGAAGATTGGAGAAGATAACATTCAGAAGAAAAATTTTTTGGATACTTGTAATCTATTTTGCAACACGATGGGAAAGTAGATGAAGATATTACTCATAAAATAAATGCATGTTGGTTAAAGTGGAGAGGATCCTCTATTGTTATATATGATAAGAAAATTCTTTTGAAAATCAAAGAAATGTATTACATAGCCATGAAATATGCTATACTCTATGGATCTGAATGTTATCATGTACACCATAGACATGTGCAGAGAATGGCATTTGCAGAAATGAAAATCTTACAATGGATGTGTGATTGATTATATACGAAAAAGATCAGATTCAGAACATGTGATCACAAGGAAAGTTGGTATAGTTCTGATAGAAGATAATATGAGAGAAAAATATTTAATTATAGCTCCAATAGATTATAAGATGAGAGAGAAATGCTTACGATATTTTGTCCATATGCAAATGAGATCGATTGATGCATAAGATAAGAGATGTAAAATTTGGGATGTTACGATGGCTAATAAAGGGCAAGGAAGGCCTAAGACGTGTGGGAAGGAGACTATCTGACAGGATCTTAGTTAGCTCGAGATTGACCCAAGCTAGATATGAAGAATCCATGTAACCGACCTTACTTAATGTGGGAAAAGATTTCCTTGTTGTTATTGTTGTACAGAACTTGCTAAATTGCAACAATCTCATATAAGAGAATACATACATGTCCCTAAAAAGCAAAAAATAAAGGTGGAACAATGGTCACTACAAGATAGGAAAATGGTTGCATAGATAGAAACTCAGAAGACATTCAGATTCTAATCACACAACCTATATATATATATATAGGGGGCTTATCCAATGGGCCCAGTGCCCATTTGAGATGAGATGAGCCCACTCATATTTTACCAATATTTTCCATTATTTTGAGTTCAATGCTTATTTATTTACAGTTGTTATATCATATTCTTACTATTAGTAACTATTTTCATATAAAGAAGATCTTAGATTCACAAGAAATGGTCATTAGTAAGAATAAAAATGTGACTAGTAATACAAATAATAATACATTCATTTTTGTATGAATTTAAGGTTTTTTTTTCCAGAAAATAGTTACTAGTAGTAAGAATATGATATAACACTAGTAAACAAATACCTATTAAGCTCAAAAAGGATATGAAATAATGGTAAAAAATGAGTGGGCTCATCTCATCTCAAATGGGCACAGGGCTCATTGGATAATTTCCCTATATATATATATATATGCATATATATATATATAGAGAGAGAGAGAGATGAGAAATAGTACCGGGGCAAAAACCATAAGAAAATAGTTCCCTACCAAGAAAACAAATGTACTCTGACGAAGATCGGTACCATCCAACGTGAATTCCGATGAGGATCATAGAATGTGGATAGAGTATCGCAATGAAGGTTTTAAAGGCCCTCTTTTCATTACTAACAACCTTTTACAACATACTCATAAAAATGCCAAACTGGATTTTACAAGCATTTATACATCCATTTTATCACATTCAAACATCTTCAAAAATTTGCATGACTACACAAAATAGTTTGATATAATATATCACAACCATTGTTTTTAAAAATGTACCTCGAGGCACTGAGGCGTACGCCTCGAGGTTGTAGCCTCATGCAGCCTCAGTGAGGCGTGCACCTCAAGGCTTATGAGGCACACCTCGAGGCGCTGCCGCATTTTTGTGTTGATTTGTTTTTTCTACAATATTTTTTTCTTTCTTTTTGATTGTGCGCTTATCATCTTTCGTAGACAAGTATTTTCAAATCCTTAAGCCCACAATTTACTGAAATGCATTTCAGTTTATTAAAGTATTAAGCTTTATTTTTACTTGTTATGCATGTTCTTTATAAATCAACATGCAAAAATTTGGGTCTTAAGTCCTTAAATCTAATGCCTCTATGCTTTAGGATGCCTCTTGTGTTACATCTAGCCCTTTTAGTTAAATTTTATTCAAGACTTTAAATTTTGCTGAGAGTTACTCATTATTGTGCTTGCATATCCATATTTACTTGACTCCTTACAAATTGGAGTCCAAAAAAGAGATTTATATAACTTGGATGTTTAGACCATGATGTTAGCCTTGAAAATGTCATGGAGTTATGCATTTAATCATAACTATTTAATTTCTAGAACTTGAATATTATAATTACAATTAATTATTATGTTTTATGAAAAATTTTCTTTCACGAGTGAGGCTTACGCCTCGATACGCCTTGAGGCCTACACCTCGAGGCAATACTGGGAAAATGCCTCGATACGCCTCACGCTTTTTAAAACCTTTATCACAATAGGTTCATGAAATACCCTTGTCATGTGCCTCATGCATAATAGGCAGCAACTAAAGCCTGACAGAGTTAGATCGCAATAGATAAACGCACTACTCCTAGCATATTGGAGCAACATAATCTAGCTTGTCTGCATGCATCATTAGCTAATATGTGTACCTTGGACAGTTCACCCTAGCTTCCTATCATGTCACCGTCTTCTCACCCACATATATAATAGAAGAGGGGAGGACCTAGGATGGCCACTTTCTTTAGCTCCCATGTCATTCTTTCTTTTCAGCTCATTCCCCTCCATGAAGTAGACCATCCATCAAGACAGCATGATAAACAGGAGTAAATCAAAGCACCATACCTATTTATTATGTGTTTGTCTGCGTTTATTCTCACTTGAAAACATGACAACATGCAGTGTTGCAGAAGTCGGTATTCGGTATTTAGTCGGAGTGGACACCGAATAGAGAATAATCAATATCTGGATGACTATTCAGAAGTATTCCATTTTGTATTTTTTAATTATTTTAAATATAAGATGTGCCGACCCTACTTATTTATGGGAAAAGACTTTGTTGTTGTTGTTGTTTAAATATGAGATGTAATTCTAATACATATATTCTTATATGTATTATACATAAAAGACCATCAATTAACAAGAATCCAAGATAAAAGTGCCAATTAACGAGATACATATATGAATCTTTGATAATTCTAGTAATATTGTTGTAAATGGTAAGCCTTCAGAATTGATAAAAAAATTAAAATAACATAATCAATAGTCGGTCAAATAGTTGGCTGACTATTCGACCGACTATTGCAACACTGACAATGTGTGCCTTCAAATTGTTTTGACCCGCTCGCCCTTTCCATGTGCTTCTGTAATGAGGGCTTTAGTCTCATAGGGGGCAGTCTTCCAGCAGTAACTGAAAGTAGTCTCACGACTCCTGTGATACACGACCTTCATGGTTGTATAAGTTGGCCACCTAGTCAGTCCGACTAAACCAACCAGGGTGATCAAACAAAATAGACTTAGAAAATAGTCGGCCCATTGCTTAGTCACCATGATCAATCCGTCAATTTTATCAACTGCATTGTAAGTCTCTCCTATTTAAAAAATATACATATTTGGATGCCTACTATTTTCAATTATTACTTCTATTTCATTAAGGAAATATTAGGAATGTCCAAATCTATATAAATACATAACTTAATTATGTTTAAAAAATATAAAATCAAACAAATCCAATGAGTACTTCTAACATGTCGATCGATTGTCCCTCAGTAACCCTTCCAATTGATTACCAACTACCGATTTTTGCAATCTTGTCAGTGTCCACAGTATCATTAGCAAGAGATTTCCTCATGAGACCAGAAAATGATTGGACACAACAAGAACCCCGTTCAAGAGGCTTCTCTCCATAGCAACCCCTTTTCCTAGGTGTGCTCCATCCTCACTAGCAACCCCATGTCTATGCCAGAGAGGCAACTCTCATTCCCTACAACGAGCGCTTGGGCCATCCAACCCTCTTGTTGTTTGTGGCCTTTGCACCACCCCCTTAACTGGACGTGTCCCTAGCACCTAACCCAACCATTATCTGCAACAGCAAGGGTCCCCTTCTAATAGGATTCTTTCATCAACCCTCTAGCTTAATGCTCCTCGGATGATGTACAGAACCGCTCAAGATCGAGCTATATATGTGGATGATGTCATGAAGTAAACATGCTACGAGTATGGATAGTGGTCACGGGTACTATCCAACGACATTAAGACTTCTTAAAAAAGAAATCTTGCACGCTGCATGAAAGATATACAACATAATGTTATTTTAAAGGAATAGGATTGTGATTATATAAAGGCGTGTACCCAAAAAACTTTATATGACATAATGATGCAACGTGTTTGAGACCATTCAAGCATGTCCACACAAGATCAATCGCTTCCCGGTTTTCTCCCATGTCCTTTGAACCCAGCCATACCTAGAGGAATCACCAACAAAAAAGTGACGGCAACTCAAGGTGCACACTTCCAACTACCTCGAACTTGTCTCAAGCCTTTCAACCTCATCGAGCGCAGTCAAGGTCTATTGCGGTTCTCTGATCTAATTTGATCTCCAAACTCTCTTCTGTAGCACTCCAAACATAGTACCACATCGAATAATCACAAAGAGTGGTACTAGCTTATAAGTAGTGAGGGCTACTACTAGGCAACTGGGGCTAAAGCATTTTGGGATATAGTCAAGAGCTTCAATTGGGCTCAAGCCTAACAAAATTGTATGATCCAATTATCCCCAATCACGGACTGAATCTAGGGGTCAAGACATTACAGATGGTAACAGAGCAAATTCCCTCTAATAGTAGAAAAGGCTACCTACCAGAGAAAGTTCCCTCTAATAGCAGAAAAGGCTACCCAAGAGGTGAAGTCACCCATGTAAAAGAAATAGGAGGAAATGGCTACTCAAGAGCGTGCAATGACCACTATTACTGGGAATAAGTTGCAATCCATATGACAATGAAGACGTTGCATATATAAGTACGGGACATTGTAGGACCATAAACATAGTACTACATCCACTAATCAAATTAAGTAGTGGATTATAAGTAATGGGGGATATTACTAGAAAGCATATGCTTAAGTATTTTGGGCTATGTTCAAGGGCTTTAGTTGAGCCTAAACCCAACAAGTTGTGCGGGCTAGTAGTCCCCGACAACAAATCATGTCTAAGACCCAAGACGTTACAGATGGTATCAAAACGCAATCCCTCTAATAGTGGAAAGAATTACACAAGTGAAGTCATCATTGTTACTGGAAATAGGATATGAGCTATTGCACAACGAGGACGTAATATAATTAGAGATAATTGTAGCACCCCAACATAGTACCACATCTAGTAATCACAGTGTGGTAGTAGCATATAAGTAGAGGGGGCTACTACTAGATAGCTGGACTTAAGCATTTTGAGTTGTGGTCAAGGGCTCCAATTGGATCAAAGGCCAACAAGTTATCTAGGAAAGTAGTCCCCGATAACGGACCGGGTCTAGGGCATGGAATGTTACATATGGTAACAGAACAAGTTCCTTCTAATAGTGGAAAAAGCTATCCAAGAGGTGGAGTCACCCGTATGAAAGAGATAGGTGAAAAGTGCTACCAAAGAGCGAGCAACCATCACTATTAATGGGGATAAGTGACAACCCCTATGGCAACAACAATGTTGCATATATAAGTGTGGAAGATTGTAGCACCTCAGACATAGTACTACATCTAGTAATCACAAAGTGTGGTAGTGGATTATTAATTAGGACTATTACTTGAAAACATGAGCTTAAGCATTTGGGATTGTGGTCAAGGGATTTAGTTGGACCCAAGTCCAACAAGTTGTGTGGACTAGTAGTCCTCGATACTGGACCAGTTCTAGGGCCCGAGGGCTGGGACATCACATCTTCAACATCCACCAAGGTCCTCTAGAGATTCGTCAACATCCACCACCTCCCTCAAGCTTGTCTGATCCAAAGACCCTCTTCTGAGAACTGACAAGGCCCGAGGGAAGGTTTGGGAGTTGCCGTCCTCCCTAAATCCTCCAAATTTACATTGGATCAATCTATACAATTGCTTATGTGTCATATCTTAAACTCCGTCTGTGTCCATGTACTCAAGCACACTTTTTACATGGTTTATTTATTTATTTTGTTAATGTACTACTATAATGCACTCGCTTATCCGACATATAGCAGATGGGATTCCAACTGAAGGCCCCCTTGTTCCATCTTAATCCAATCACCCCCTGCTGGAGATACAATCAACGTTTTACATAACGAAAGGCAGATAGATGCAGTTCCATTTAAGTGATGTGAGACATAATCCTCGAGGTAATGGAAGCATAAGTATTCAAAGAATAATTTAATCAAGAAAAGATTATCCAAACAAAAATATATCCTTACAAAGATATACAACTAAAAATAAAGCACTTCTTTATGTCTTTTAAACTCGTCAAGCGTTGGCAGTTCAACTCTTTTTATTGCAATAGTCTTTCTTAATTACAAGAATTTTGAATGAAAGTTTAATGCTTTACAAATAAATCATTTTTCTAGCATTAAAGTTGATTATGTATGAAATTTATGTACCGAAAAGGATTCTCTAAAAATTTTGCAATCAAGCTATAAAAATTCATATTCATCAAATATTGTCAGATGGATGAAAAGGTAGAAATGTTTCTTCCCAAACCATGGTTAATTACAATACACAACGAGGATGCCGAGAAACTTATGATTACATATAACCGTTGAACTATTTCAATAAAAAGCCATTGTTTTCGAAGTTTCTTCAACAAAAACAGCAGTAGGTAATAGGAGTATAATTTCTTCATTAAAATGTTTTCATCACCTCATTGGACAAGGCCAAATCCAATTAGCGTGCAGTACACTGAGGCATACACCTCACTGACGTAGCTAAGAGGCCTCGGCCAAGCATACAACACAATTCCCACCAGTGTCGACGGAACAACACAAATCCAGGTGTGGGCCGATACCACAAGAATGGCCTTAAATATCGTGATATGTTGCCAACATATCGCCAAAAATGTCGGTATCACTGAGATGGCAAGAGCGAAACGACCCCCTTTACCACGTTCCAGGATTTCGACCCAATCTCACCAAAATATTGCTGAAATTTAATATTCATTCATAGATTCTCGGATTTCACTGGCATGTCTTTCTAACTTCATCTCGGTTGTATATTTTTTAGATTTTTTATTCTGTTTCTTTGATGAATCGTCTTCCTCTTATAAAAAGTCCAAGATCCACAATTTGTATGGGATAGATTATATACGAGACACCGTTTCGAAAGAGTATCCCCCCTCAAATAACGATGGTTATTGTGAAAATAAACCCAGCTATGATTGTATCAAGCTAACTAACAAATAAACATCAAAGGAATCTCATCAATCTCATCTCCAGGAATACATGCACTTATCATCACATAATATCCCAAACACATATCCAAACATATATAGGCAGCTGTAATTTAATATAACACCATGTACTTGTACATAAACAGTTGCATATTAAACTTTCTAAGTCATGTGTCGGTACTTCAGCATGTCGAGTATGATGTAGTTAAGTAAAATCTCCTATCTACAAATCTATTATAGCAAACAAGTGTTTACCTCTAATTAGTTTATTAAAAATGTACTAAGCCTTCTCCCACTCTAAGTAGGGTCGGCTACATGGATTCTTGCTCAAATCCATGTCGAAAGATTCGACTATTTTTTACGCTGGCCGTCGACTACATAACGCAACCACTGCAAGAGTGGGATTTGAACCCCGGTCTTTTCTGTAGTAGACACATTGTACTACCACTAGACCTCTAATTGGTTTATTGTTTAAAGAAAATTGGAATCCTTGCTTTTAGAAAAAACATTTACAGCCATTCCATGAATTCTGCCGGCATCGGCAATACGTCGACAATGTCCCTAATATCTCTTTAAGAGATTGGCGAAATGGCAGTGGCATTGATATTTAGGGCCATACATGCAAGTGATGGCACAATAAACTCACAATTGAAAATTCGACTCGTGTTGTGACCAACTCATGGGAGGATGCAACGCAATAACGCCCAATGGATGAGATGCATTTATTATTATGTTTATACCATTCGAACCATTTATGGACAACGACCTCAGTTCAACAGTCCACAGGACAAGCAATCTTGGAAGGGGTCGTCAGCATGGAAGGCCGTATCCCGATATATCGGCAATATATCGGTATCGACAGGTCACCGATATATCGCCGATATGTCCGATATCGGGTATCGACATGCAAAAAAGCCTAGCCGAATCCCGATGTCGGCGATATGGCGTCGATATATCGCCGATATATCGGCGATATATCGGTATCGACATGGAACCGATATCGATACCGATATCGATATGTCCTTCCATGGTCGTCAGACATGACCATGGATCATGATCCACACTCTCCGGATATGGCATACCACAAGGTCTTCGTAACCGCTATCAAGAAAGTGATATGCTCTTAAATTTTATAGGTTCACCTGGTTAGATCTACGTTGGTATTTAGACCTATTTGCTTAGGTGATTTCTAACGACATTTGCTTCAATGAATCACTGCAAGAGCCAAGTCATACGGCTCTCCATCCACCACATGTGCTCGAGGGTAATGTCAACCAACATGTCTTCAAGATTATCTTTCTCTATTGCTTCTATGAACCACTAAGAGAACTACCTCACACAGCTCAGAAGCAATCACCCAAAGGCATGGCTGCCAATTAACTTGTCTCAGGGACTCCGTCAACCCACGGTGCACAAGGGCAGTGTCTGCCAACCAGTCTTGATAGTTGCCTTACTACGCTCAAGTTCATTGCTTAAGGACATGGCTTGTCAATGCCTATATTGCCCAAGGACCCCCTCTGCCAACTGCATTTAGGGACATCCTCTGTATACAAATCAGCTCATCACTTGATAGGGGCAAGTTTGACATGTTCGTGTACCCACCCATGGGACCACCACTCTCGCCCCATATGAGACAACCAATGAGGGTTAGAAGAAACATGTAAGGGCTCCCAACCGATACATGACATCAATTATTCTAAGGTCAACCTTATACATATAGAAAAATAGGGATAACTGTTTATATTAAATGCTGTTGCGATATGCATAGGTGGAGAGTCCGTACAGAGACGTGATATGCATTAGGATATGGCTATGTCACACCCTCTTCCCAATAAATTGCAGCTGTGCAATCCAGATCATCTACTTAGGCGATCATCTTAGTAGTCAATCTTAAAACCCTAAGGTAGCGTTTGGCTACCGGGTTACCCTCCCCTTGGGGGAGTTTACCCCCCTTAACCTACATCCCCCTCTCTCCCCGTGGGCCCCACTTTATTACTTTTTTAAAAAATTAAATAAATCAATTTTACATCATCAATCCTATCAAAAAATAATATATTATACCATCATATCATATAAAAATTATAAATTACTCCACCTCTACTCACTTTTCCAAACTTCAATACAATCACATCACAATAACTACTCACTTTTTCAAACTTCAATACAATCTTATCACCCCAAACTCACTTCTAACCCACCCCCAGTTTAACCCTCTATCCAAACACCAAAATCCAAAAACGGGTTACCCTCTACCAATTTAACCCGCCTTGTCCATTTGGTTACCGGGTTATCCCGGGATAACTCATTTTACCCCTTGCATTTTTGGGTTGGAATTCCATCAGAAATCAATGTGACATCACATTCATTATTCCAACCCTCATAACCATCCAAACAGCTACTATTCACAGGAGGTTACCCAACCTACCACATCCCAGTAACCAAACAGACCCTAAACATAAAACCCATCATGTCTTTTCCCACTTACACAAGCAAAGAGGAGGTGAGTATCTAGGACATGCCACTCAAAGTATCATGTACCGACATAACATATTGCAGTTACTTGTCATGTACCAACATAACATGTTGCAGTTTATACGTGAATACCTATGCAAATCTTCCAATATTTAATGAATACATCTGCAAACAATATATTTACGAAAATATAATTGTAAGCTTCCCCGTCCAAAATATCCTTCATTCTTCCAAAAAAAACCCAGGTAAAGTTCTCCATTTTAGAAAAATACCCCTAACAACATGATAATGAAGGGGTGTTTCACAAAATAGAATACAATGGTATTTGTTAAGTAGTACATTTGTAGGGATAGTGATGTAACATTGCAAGTTTACATCGGTGTATGCGTAAGAACCCTTACCATAGTATAGTAGAGTGATACAAGGTGTTCAATCTTCCAACCATGGAGTCATTACAAGGATATCCCATGTTCATTGTTGTCTACATCTATTATTACTCTAACAAATCATGTTGTTGGAAGCACAAATCCATGTATGGCAGGCAAGGCCTCAAATGTCGGATTTTGGTATCATTTCAGAATCCGAAGAAAGAATTTTGGTGGAATTTCGGTGAAATTGTCGGAAATTGGGGGCATGACTTGCAAAACTCATTTTTTACAAATTTAAGATTTCTAATGTAGTTTAATCAATAAAAGAGATTGAAATACAAGTTCTTTTTATGATGTTATAATGATCAATGCTTTAAGTAACGATTTCGGTTTCCATATCGATGACCGTCCAGAGTGTGAAAGTTCAGTATATAAACTTAAATTTTGGCATTTAATTTATCCGCCAATTCTCAAAACAACAATAATACTTTTATTATAAAGAATGAGTAGATAATTTTAAAATTGAAATACTAAATGTCATAATACAAGTTTACAAGATCACATGATACATCAATCACATAATATGTCTATACTTACTAATACTAACCACTAAGTTACTAGTATTACATTCTTATTTGGGATGGGAATGAGATTCAACCGAACCACGAATTCCTTGGTGGATCCATGTACTCTTTCTTATTCCTTCCTTGGTGGAAAGGATGGACCTCAACCTTAGTTGAATGGATTCATTATGGCTAAATGCATTGGATTGCTATATAATTAATAATAATGTGTCTAGACTATGACCTCAGGTTAATGATAAGGCACTCCATGCTAATATGAATTTCTATGTTAATTAGATAGCCTCCAAGATAGTACTAGGAAGAATAATTTTTTCCTTGTAAATGGCCCATATAACATTCCCAATACCTGTTTAACCTTTTTATTCAACATGCATAGCATTTGCGTCAATAGTCAAGAGATAATTATAATACCATTGGTTTGTTAGCATGTTAGTCATGAGATGCATAACAAACATACATTTTTTAATGCAAAGATAAGATGATGATTATCTGAAGTTAGCAGTCAAATGGTAAAACCATATTTGGCTCTCCAAGATGGCCTGGGCAAAGATAACAAGATGGTTATATAAAGATTCTGAACTCAGAAAATTCTGATGATAACGTTCAAAAAACAACAACAAAGCCTTTTCCCACAATTAAGTCGGGTCGGCTAAATGTATTCTTCGCCTCCATTCAGATCTATTTTGGATCAATCTCGAGCGTATATCCACAAAACTAAGATCTCTTCATATACTCTCTTTCCAATACTTCTTGGGTCGTCTTCGCCCTCTCTTAGCCGGCTCAGCATCTAAACACTCGCATCTCCTAACTGGTGCATCAGTTGATCTTCTTTGCAAATGACCAAACTATCTTAAGCGGTTTTATTGCATCTTATCCTTGATCGGAGCTACACCAACTTTCTTTCTAATTGCATCGTTCCGAATCCGATCTTTATGTGTGTGTCCACACATCCACCTTAGCATTTTCATTTCTGCTACAGCCATTCTCTGCACATGTCTATGGTTCATAAGCCAACATTCAGATCCATAGAGCATAGCAGGTCTCACGACTGCTTTGTAAAACTTATCTTTAATTTTTAAAGGAATTTTCTTATCACAAAGAACAACAGAGGCTCCTGTCCACTTTAACCAGCCTGCATTTATTCTATTTGTAACATCTCCATCAATTTCCCCATCATGTTGCAAAATAGATCCCAGATATCTAAAAGAATCTCTCTTCCGAATGTTATCCTCACCAATCTTCACCGTGATTCCTTCACCATTGCTTCCATCAAAGGTGCACCCCATATATTCCATCTTATCCCTACACTTGTACGAAATCCTTTAGTCTCCATCTCATGTCTCCAGACCTCAAGTTTCTCATTTACTTCATCTCTACTCTCGTCAATCAGCATAATATTATCAGCAAATAACATACACTAAGGTAACTCATCCTAAATGTGACTTATCAACTCGTCCATAATCAAAGTAAAAAGAAATGGACTCAAAGATGAACCTTGATGTAAGCCAATGTTGATGTCAAAATAGACACTCTTCCCAGACGGGGTCCTTATACAAGATAAAACCCTATCATACATGTCCATTATGAGGTTAATGTATAGGACAGATACTTGCCTCTTCTCCAAAACTCTCCACCAATATCTCTCATGAGACAGAATCATAAGCCTTCTCCAAATCAATAAAGATCATATGGATGTTCTTCCTTTTAGCTCTACAAATCTCCATTGTTCTCCTCATCAAATGGATGGCTTTAATAGTTGAGCGACCTGGCATGAATCCGAATTGGTTTTCTTTTATGTTGCAAACTAACTTCAACCTTCTTTCGATCACACGTTCCCAAATTTTCATTGTGTAACTTATCAACTTGATACCTCTGTAATTTGAACAATTTTGAATGTCTCTTTTATTCTTATAAAGAGGCACTGCGATACTTTTCCTCTAATCTGCAGGCATTTTTCTTGCTTCGCCAAATAACATTGAATATATTCATAAGCCAAGTCAAACTGCGCTCACCTAAAACTCTCCATACTTCTACAAGGATGTCATCCGGTCCTACACCTTCCTTTCCCATGTCTCATAACCTTCAAAGCCTCATCTACTTCCTTTCTTTGTATCCATCTATAACTTGCATGATTCAAGTAACTTTCGCTACTAACTAGATCACCCAAAGTGATCTCTCTATTTCATTCCCTAATGAAAAGTTTATGGAAGTATTGCTCAAATGTAGTCTTTATATCCTTCTGAGTAACAAGCATGTGACCTTTCTCGTCCTTAATGCATCTCACTTAAGAAATGTCTTTGGTCATTCTTTCTCTTGCTTTGGCCAACCTGAATATATCCTTCTGGCCCTCCTTAGACTAGAGTCGGGATTTTTATACAAAACTTCATAAGTTTTTGACTTATCTTCGCTTACAGCCTTTTTTGCTTCCTTCTTCACTATTTTATAGTTTGTGACAATTTCCTTTGTTATATCCTTACACATAGCTTTAAAGCATGCTTTTTAAATTTTTAGCTTCTCTTACACCCATTCACTCCACCACCAAACCTCCTTTGGATTTGGAGCTCCTCCATTGACTCGCCTAGCATCTCTTTGGCAACCTTTCATATACAAGATGCTACTATCTCCCACATCTCGTTTGCACTTCCGCTACAATCACAAGATAAGTCTTCTAAAACCTTCTCCTTGAAGCTCGATTGCTTTAGTGGAAGATTCTATCATCTAGTTCCACTGATCTTAGGAACCATCTTTTTCTTTACCAGCCCTTTTATTTGTACATCCAAGACTAACAAGCGATGTTGGGTTGTCAAACTCTCTCCTGAAATTACTTTGCAATCTTTACAACACAACCGATCTCTTTTCCTCAACGGAAAGCAATCTATATGTGTTCTAGTTGGCACAATCTTATAAGTAATTAAATGCTCCTCCCTCTTCTTGAAGAGAGTGTTCATTATGAAAAAATCATATGCCATTACAAAATCCAAAATGACTTTTCCCTCTTTATTTCTATCCCCAAAACATTGTCTCTCTATGAACACTAGCATACCCTGAAGCATCTTTTCCCACATGTCCATTAAGATCTCTACCTATACAAATCATCTCTCTTTATGGGGATTCCTTGTAAAATCTTATCCAGATCCTCCCAAAAAGCTTGTTTGTCCTTGTATGTAAACCAATTCGCAATGCATAAACTAAGATGATATTCAGAATTTCTTCTTCAAGCACCAACTTTAGCAAAATAATCCGATCCCCGAATATTTGCACCTCAACCACACAATCCTTCAAATCCTTATGAACAACCACTTCAACATCGTTCTAACCCTTATTTTTACTTGAATACCAAAGTTTAAAGTATGTCTTCTCAATCTCCCGTCCTCTCTCTCCACCCCATTTAGTCTCTTAAAGACAAGTATATGAATCTTCCTTCTTTCCATCGTATCCACTATCTCCATCAATTTCCAGTTAAAGTGCCAATATTCCAACTACCAATTCGCAACTTCCGTTGTGATCTCTTTTGAACTAACTTCTTTACTCGCATGCATCCATTATGCGAGAACCCTTGCAAATTTTGGACTGCATCCGGGCAGTGATGCAGCGAACTAGCTTAATTACCTGCATGTGTTCCTCATGCGAGAACCCATGCAAATTTTGAACTATATCCAGGTTGCGATGTAGCGGCCTTTGTCAATTTGAAGATAACGTTCAAAGATGGAAAAAAACATATCCAAATATGTTAAAAAAGACGTGTTATTGAAAAAAGAGATGATAAAAAACTCACCTTGCTCGGAATTTGGAAACTTCTCTCTCCAAGACTTAAGTTGGGTTTGTGAACTTGTGACTCGGGAGATGGAATGAGAACGTATTTATAGGATTTAAAGAGGACCCCTAATGGCCTTATTTTATTACAATGATGGTTGGAATAGTGGGCTATATTGCAATGGTGGTTGAAATAGTAACCTATAAATTTCATTTAGTGGCCAATAGTGTCCTATGAATATCAATTAGTGCCTAGCATGGTATATAGTGACCTAGACCAATTTCAGTCGAAATGGACCGAAATGAATCGAAATTTCGATCATTTCCACCGAATCCAAGAAATCTATGAACAGTTTTGGTCGAAATGAACCGAAATAAATCGAAATGACCGATTTCAGTTGAAATTTTGGCCGAAATCTTGGGAAAATGTCTTAGGCATAGAGATTCACAGAGATAGATCACTTTCTAGAAATATCTGAAAGATTCTTAGAGGTCTTAAAGAAAAGTGCTTTTTTGGCTTTTTGGGGGCTTGGTTTATCTCAGAAAGCTGACTTCTCTAAGGTAGCTCGCAGCGACAACTACTCGAATATAATCAGGCTCCTTGAGCGCGCACTTTCTCTTAGGTCGAACTCTTTCATCTTCTCGATGGCCGCGGGGACGTGCCCTCTTTTCCTGTGGACAGGAGGACCGGCGGGGAAAACAGCTTTGAACCCACGACTTCTGGAGTGACAGACAGCACTCTAACCCAACTGAGCTTTCCCCCCCTCCCCCCCCCCCCCCCCCGTCTGCTCGCTCCAACTTTAGCGAGACTTTCGCCACTAGGGAATCTGCTTGCCTATTCGTCGCTTCCCACGACTCATCAAAGGTCGAACAGACCTCACAGATTCACAGTTATTGTTTTCCTCCCTATAAAGAGAGTGGAAAGGGAACGGCCGGGAATGGAAAGACTGTCAATTGCTCAGTCCCACTAGGTCAGATACAGAGCAAGGGACTCCGACTCCGAGAAAGCGCCTGAGTGAAGAGATAGCTCTTGCGGAGTAGCTTGCTCTTGCAGAGTAGCTCGCTCTTGCAGGGTTGCTCGCTCTTCTCGTACCTCACGAGGGTCTTTGACATAGCTGACTCCCGATTTGTCAGGTACTTTCAGACTCATCGAACAAGAGTGGAAGACTATTTAAGTTCACTTATGTATGGGCCGAGAGAGGAAGTCCGAGCCATGCTAAGCCAATTGAGTGCGGAGAGAGAGGAATTCAGATCTACAACGAAGAAGTCGACAAGAGGATAGAGCTAAGTCCAGGTAGTGTAGTAGGATTCCCAGGGTACGGGATACGAGACGGAGCGAGATGGTGCCCTAATATATAGTTGGGAGCAGAGAAGTAGAGCGGCTCTCTCCGAGCATGCGTTCTACATTGTAAAGTCAACAATGGTGAAACTTATAGTTACTCAAAATTTCTGTCACAAAGAGGGAAGACTGTGGAACCATTATAAATCGCAATCCCCATAATTGTCACAGTGTCCAACAACCATTTTCCCTCTGTCAGAGCTCATCCATCGTGAACCCTACTCATATTCGATTTTTTGCTCATTCAGGCCAGTGAAGATGGAGGAAACAATCTCATTGCAATTTGGATTTGTTTACATATGGATGGTAGGGATGGTAGTGCCATCTTTGTTCATGGTGGAATGAAGTTTTTTAATAATATATACACATGCCATTCACTAGATCTGCCAAGTAGGCACCAACTCAGCTGACTCGGATGTGATAACAGTGAGTCCAGGAGAGTCGATCTTCTCAAGTGCTTTCGCAGTTTACAGACTGGTCTTCATGTAAGTTTTGGTCAGTGGTGCGTTCGCTTGATTGCCATGAATACTTCGATATTTCTATGGAGTGAAGAGTAGAGGGAGGTAGCTGACAAGGAATGACCGTGCTTCACCTCATCAAGGACAAAGAATCTAAACAAAGAAAGCTCGATGTGGTCAACGACCCAGCAAGAATCAACTAGATTTAGGACTCACTGGATTAGGTGGATCTGAATCACATGAATGACTGTGTCTAAAGAATAGCCAATCCATCAAGTGTCTAATAGAATGAAAAGAGTGAGAACTGGTAGGAAAAAGTGGGTACCATAACCGCTTGTCAAGCACAGGAGTGAGGTCTCGGATAAAGTGGATTAGTTACAAAGCAAGCACTAAGCAAGTGAGTTTGTGAGTGGAACTGATGTTTATAACTACCATTTCAGTGATTTCGCAGATAGAGCTTGTAAGCACTTGTGATCGGCCTGTAAAGAATAGATATTTCTGTGATCTAAATAATAGAAATAAAATTTTGCTCTTGAGAAAACTGATAAGAAGAAAATAGCCAAGAAGCTAGGACATTATCAGTGAGAGTGACAGCAGAGATTTAGCACATAAATCAGATTGCTCATCCAAGAAAAAGCAATTACCTTAAAAAGCGCAGTTACCATGGGAGGGTGTTTCCGAGCAGAAAACCTAAGGGCTAAATTACATTTTCCTTCTATAGTGAATGAAGAATCAAGCAAACCGAGTGTGTTATTATGGCAACAGCGCAACAAAAAAGATGAGCAAGCAACTAGATGAGTTATGTAGTGGCAGAACATTGTAACAAATCCAACAGTTGGAATGTCAAGGTTGTTCTAGAGATTGGGATCATCTTGAGTGGAGGACACACCCGAGTTAGAGAATGCAAAGAAAAAAAGAGGATCGAAAAGAACTCCGCAGTGCATTGAATATATATTAAAAAGGCACCTATTTAGATTAACTAATAAAAAATAGTTAAGAAACAAAACAAAAATTAGGCATAGATTTCATTTTAAAAATCACGATCAGCAAATTTTCATCTCCACTAAATGAACTGTAAAACATTAACCAAAATGAATCAAATGGTTGCTAACTTACTAGGATTCACGGGCATTTTCCATCCCTGGGTCATATACAAGTAGCAAAGTTCGTGATGAACATCAGCAATGGCAAAAAAAAGTATCTAACCTCAAATGACCTCAATAGGGCTTATATGTCCTTAGCAGCCAGCACTTCTGTTCCACCCATTGATGCATGAAAATATCTTCATGTCTCCAGTAAACTCGATGAATGAGGCCACATATCCCGCAATCTGATTAAAAAAACCTGCACATGTTTTGGATACAGTGACCAAAACCTGGCGAACATCTTTACCTACATAGAATTGCAATCGCAACTTTTACATTATTCTGGTAGAAGCCCTATACTCAAAGGATGATCATGGCCATATCGATGGAAAATGGGCCTGGACAGAAGAAACGTTCCATGGGTGGACCGTGGACAGTTGTTGCGCAACTTCGCACCAGGTATTGCGACGCTTGCACCGGGATCTACAGGTTTTCTGATGACCAATACACAGAACACCAAGCATATTCATTCCAATCCCTTATGTTTAATGTTCCCTGTGACCCAATAGAAAAAAAGGAAAAAAGAAAAAGGAAAAAAAAGAAAAAGAAAAAAGAAAAAGAGAAGGAAAACGATTAATGATGCTGAGAAATTTCATAAAAGCATTTCAACAAACAAATGGCTGCCTTCATCCAACAATTTGATAGCAGAAAGCTTGCACCTTAAGAAAAAAAATGCACTTCATAGTCCCTCATCTACACATGCATCGACACATCAACATCAGATACCCTGCATTCAAGAATCGACACCTTTCTAAGTAGATCAAGTCCTAATAGTGCTCTATATCATGTCGGAATATCTCTAAAATACCAGAGTAAGAGCTAGCCCTGAAAGATAAAATGAAACTTGAAAGAAAACTGGGGGTTTTACTACCTAAGATCAAGTTTCAGTACAATTGTTCTCAGCTTCATCGCTGACAGGTATCATATAAATACAAATGTAATAACAGCAGAATGGTCAGCACCATGTAATTGCAATTTCTGATAATTGACCCAATATCATCTTCCATGGCATGTGAAGTCATCAACCTCTGCAAAGAAATGAATGTGGATAGTTTGAACAAGCCCCAGAAAAGCAATCAGAAGAAAGTTCGGGAACAAGTCCTGTTCCTAACAGCGAAGGATTCCCATCCTCAACTGTCCAAAGATGCAATCAACAGGTACCATTTTTCCAGCACGAAAATGTCATGTTCCAGAAATTTAATTTTTTAGAAGGCAAATCAATCCATACCTTTTATGCCAACTGAGGGTCCAATACAATCATATACCAATTGTGCTAAAGTTCTCTCGGAAACATCATACATAGAGGAGGGTACAACCAAATCTTCTCATGCATTCATTGAAGCAATGTCTTCAAAATATTCAAGTAAGAAATATTCATGTTTGCATTGTCAGTGTAGCTATAACCTTCTAACAAAGGTTACTTATAGCACTTGAAGATCTATCATTTGAATGAAACATCAATAATGGAACTCCGACAATCAAGAAGGTTGTCGTTCATCAACTCACAAGAGGTAAACAATTGCACCTTTATGCTTTGTTTATATAGAAAAAGGCTCTTTTTTAAAGTACATAGAAAAAGGCTATGACTTTTCATCATTGTCAGCCACAAAATTAAGCAAATGTGAATCATCATTTACACTCACATCACTTCTAGTTTCTTTTTATGCAATAAGATAAATCACTTGACTCTGTATTTGTACCTTGATCAAGAGTTCATGCATTAAGATACAAGACACTATCATCATGATCCGTTGGTGGCATTTTATCTGAGTAATGAAAACCCTGATTGAGGTACGGATACAAAGTCAAAGAATTATCTTCTATTACAAGACGAAGAACTTAGAAGAGAAGTGACTGGAAATGATGATTTGATGTTTTCTCGAATTTTTGCAACCAGTACTGATGAAAAATGTCATGCGCTATTGTTCCAGATGGGGAAAAAACATATGTGAAAAGGCTACCTCATATTAGTCGATGAGTGGCACATACTTCATTGTGGAAGTTTAATTAATGAAGTTTCAAATGACATTCAAATGATATGACCTTGGTTAAAACTAGACTTGAACAATACAAAAGAATGTATGACCTGCATGGAAGATCTTGATGGCACTTTTTTGATGTGTGGGAGAAGAATTGGATGTGCCTTCCTCCACTTGAGATGTTTCCAAGAGCAATTTGGCACAACTAATACATGATTGTGCCCTTAAATCGTCTGTGCCTCTTAAAATTTTAATTTTCCAGAACCTCTAACTATAAAACTTTGTGATGGATACAATGGTGTTTCTTGTGATCACATATTTGAAGGCTGGGGATGAGTTTGTTTCAATTTCAGCAGGATTGCAATTACCTCTCCATCAGCAGATCCAGATCTTGTTCATTTCTCATGAAAGGAGGTTCTGTCGACTTTATTGGATGGTGATGATCTACTATCTCTGCGATGCTTTGGGGATTTTGAAGATGCTCGTGAATGTTTTTTGGATCTTGGACTTGAACTCCCTCTCCTATGCTTTGGGGAAGCAGAACCAATTCTGGATGACTTTTTTGGTCGAGGACTCAGATTTCTATTACTCTTTTGCCTCGTGCTTGAAGAATAATGATCATGATACCTTTCACTTTCTTGCCTTTTCCTGTTGGCATGATCATCTCTGGCATCTCTGTAAGATCGTTTTTCATAAGTACGATCAATATGACGATGAGATCTAACAGGGGATCTCAATCTCCTATATCTTGAGTGTCGTGGAGGGGAAAATGATCGAGAACGTCGATCTCTACGATATCTAATGGGTGAGCTTGATCTAGACTTGGATCTTCGACGAGATGCTTTCGGTGATCTTGACCTAGACTTTGATTTACGGCGAGAAGGGGCTGGTGATCTGGATCTGGATGTTGATCTTCGACGTGGGGCACTTGGTGATCTACAAATAAATGGTAGAAAAAAAATGAAATACGGAAATAAGGAGACCGAAATGGCACTAAGTGCTAATAATATGTATACTATTTTAAAAAAGGATAAAAAATATACTATTGGTCTACAAAAAAATGATTTCATACACATGTTCACGATTAATATCTACAAAAAATCTGAGGTGTCTATTATTAACTTTTTTTGCAATATGAGTTATCTATTATTAATTTCTAAAAAATATAAGGTATCCAATCAATTTTGTAGATGTTGTGCAGAAAAAATAATGAGGCCCATTCCTGTCCAGATTATCACTAAAGGCATATTAGTATCAAGTGCGGTAGTTAGTTTAGCAGGCAAAAGAAACAAATAACGGAGGTAATAATATCACGTGTCGATACCCGGATGCTCTGCTAGCTTCCTTGTCATCAATTACCAAGCCATCGGCTTTCAACTTTTTGCTTATTTCAGCAGCCTTTGCAGATGCCATTTCTGTTGCAGACTTCATTGTTGCTGCACGAGCAGCTGCTTGCTGAGCTGCCATTGCTTGCTGCATCATTAAGGCTTGTTGAAATTGCATTTGCTGCAAGGCAACTGCTTGTTGCATCATCATTGGGAGTGACTGATTAACTGAAGAAGATGTAGTTTTCGGAGGAAGAGATTTTGCCATTTCAACATTCAGTGGCCGACCTCCGACATCCATGTTGTTTAGTTGTAACCCGGCAGCTGCTTCTTCAGGTTTCGAGTATTCAATATAAGCAAAGTGCTTTGAGTCGGTAATGATGCATTCTACAACAGTGCCACAGTAGCCAAAAAGTTGTTTCAGCTGGTCAACTGTTAGAAGTGGGCTGAGATTACTAACCTGTAACATTCTCTTCAAGGCAGCACTTTGTCCATGGTTTCCTGGAGATCCTGATAAAATAAATAAACTACAATTATAGTGTATAGAAAAAAGCAGCAACAAAGAAATGACTCCAAGAAAAAATCCGCAAAAAACAATGTATGCTCAAAAGATAGATTGCTCTAGAATAAGAAAAAAAACAATCGCCATGCAAATCATAGTAAAAACAAATAGCATATATTGTTTTGAAAAGACAAATAGCAGATATTGATATCTGTTGAGATAATCTATTTAGATAATTCAATTTCTGTTTTTGCTTATTTTTTGTAATTCTTTATTTATCTTTTGTATTTTATCCAATGGGTTTTTCTCCTATATAAGAGAACCCTTGGACCTTTTATAATATCATCTGAGTTTATCCCTTTTACATGGTATCAGAGCCATATTTCCATCTCTAATTTATCCCTAAACCTAACCCGTCTTCCCACGCCTTTTCGACACCCGTGCGTGGGCGGCGGCCCTCGCCGCGCCTGACCCCAGGCGCTCGGCGCCCCTCGCCTGGGCGCTTGGCCGCTTCTCGACTCCAGGCGCTCCACATGCTCGTTGTTGCATCTGCGCATCTACATCAGGCACGCCTCGACTCATCATGCTCGACGACTCCAGAGCCCCTCGTTCTCGCTGCTACATCAGGCGCTCCTCGGCCTGACCGCAGGTGCTCCTCGGCCTGACCCCAAGCCCTCGGCGACCCCGCCTACATGCGCCCTCTGCCCACGCGCCCCTCGGCTCCGCCTGTTTGCAAACCCCCGCTGATATCGAAGTTCTGCAACGACCTCTGCGTCTGCGCATCCCAGAGCCTTAGCGGCGCATTTCTTGAGGATACCGAAGGCACGGACGATAGGTTCCGGCATCTGCTCGCGCTCCCTGACAGGCGCCTGTGTGCAGACGAACAGGAACATCGCGACATCTGCTACTGTCGCCTCAACCCAGCATCTGCCCAGGCGCGCCTCGACCCTGTAACCTTACGGACGACCTGGCCTTCACGTCTAGGATCCGTGCCTGAGAACCTTCGATGTACTGCATCTGTCTATTAACAGTTCTGCACGTTTCATTTCAGTCCTAGCAAATAACAAGGATTAACAAGGATGGTAGTATGAGTTACAAGTACAATCAATCCTTCGTATGATTTTATAGACTTCATTATATTTGTCTACTCTCCGGTTGAACTCCGTTATTTGGCTATTCCACATCATGGCCGACAACAAGGGTGACATCTTCTCTGGAGCCTTCAAGGGTCCGGCTCCCACTGTTAAGATGGATGGGACCAACTATGAATTATGGTCCATGCAGTTCCTCACCCTCATTCAGTGCAACAATAAAGAACACATTCTGACAGATCCAGAGCCAGCATACAAGACCGGAGCAAATGCTTCTTGGAAGCAAGATGACGCGTATGCACGCGTTTGGCTCTGTGGGGCTCTTTCTACAGAAATAGCTAATGATATTCTAACTCAGCCAACTGCGAAGGCAATGGGGGACACTTTGGCATCCACCTATGCCCAAGCAAAGAATGAGGCCAAGATTCTTCAACTCCAGTTTGAAATCTACAACACCAAGCAGAATGGTCATCCCTTGCATGTTTATTATTCTTCACTACGCGGTATGTTTGAAAAACTTCATAGCTACATGCTCATTACGACGTCTACTGAGCAGCAGAAGACATATAGGAACTCCACGATGGTTGGAGTTTTTATGGCTGGACTTGACAAAGAATATGATGTTGCACCTACTCATCTTCTTACTGGAGCAACAATTCCCCCAATAGAGGAGGCCTATAGCCGTCTCAGTCGGCTCGCCATCCCTTCGACGCCCACGTCTTCACACTCCTCAGCAATGGCCGCTTCTCGTGGTCGAGGTGGTGCGACCCAGCTCAGAGGATGCACACCTCCAGGAAGAGGCGGGGGACGCCAACGGGGTCCATGCACCTACTGCCGCAAGCTTGGACATACAGAGGATACATGCTATCAGAAGCATGGATATTCCACTTCCGGTCAAGCAGCAGAGCAGATTATGTCCTCAGAGACTCCATCTCCACAGGTCGATCCTCGACTGGATGATATCGTCTCTCGTATTCGAGAGATCATAACACCTAGTGCTGACACCACCACAGATACTGCTACAGCAGCCAGAGCCTCTTCGAGCTCCTCAAGTATCACCTATGCCTTTACTGGTAGTACAAATGCAGATATGACAGAATGGGTTGTGGACTCTGGTGCATCTCACCACTTATGTGGAAACAAAACGCAACTAAAGTCCTACAGGGCTATACCACATGGCAGATGGGTCGCCATTGCTAATGGTGAACACTTACCCATTACAGGACATGGGGAGGTGCAGTTGACACCATCCATACGTTTGAAGAATGTTTTATATGCTCCTGCCTTTCAGATGAATTTACTGCCTATTAGTCAGATCACTAAAGATCTGCATTGTCGTGCCATCTTTATCCTTCATCTCTTGTGTTTCAGGACATACTCACGGGCAGGATGATTGGAAGTGGCCATGAGCAGCGGGGACTTTACAGACTGGTCCAACCTTCTCATGCTAATGCTTCTGTTATACCTATTGGACCGGTCTCTCCTTATTTGTGGCACCTTAGGTTTTGGACATCTTCCTCTGCAAAAGTTATGTCATGTTCTCCCTCAGATTTCTACGAGATCTTCTTTTCAGTGTGAAGCATGTCAACTTGGGAAGCATCATTGTTCATCATTTCCATCCCGTCAGAGTCGGAGCAGCTCTCAGCTATTTGAGCTTCTTCATTTAGATATGTGAGGTCCTAGTCGTGTCCCTGATCTCCAAGGACACCGTTTTTATCTTGTAGCAGTTGATGATTTTTCTAAACTTTCCTGGGTCTTTTTATTAAAAAAATAAGTCTGAGGCTGGATCCACTATCAAGTATTTTATTAAAGAAATAAAGAATATTTTTTCTGCCAATATCAAGTATATTCGTTCTGGCAATGCCTTGGAATTTTGTACCTTACACCTTTCTGAGTTCCTTAAATCCCATGGCATTGTTCACCAGACCTCATGTGTCTACACTTCCCAGCAGAACGGTGTTGCAGAGCGTAAACACCGTCACTTACTTGATGTAACCAGAACATTGTTGATACAGAGTCATGCTCCTCATTCTTACTGGGGTGATGATGTCCTTACTGCTTGTTATCTAGTAAACCGCATGCCCTCGTCCGTGTTAGGAGAGAAGGTTCCCTACTCGATTGCGTTTCCCGAGAAGGATCTCTTCTCTCTTACACCGCGTGTATTTGGATCTGTTGCCTTTGTTCATGATGTCTCTCCAGGGCGTGACAAGCTTTCTCCTAGAGCTATCAAGTGTGTATTTGTCGGCTATTCTCGTACCCAAAAGGGATATCGCTGCTTTAATCCACTAAGCCAGAAATATTTTGTTAGTGCTGACGTTACTTTCTTTGAGTCGGTCATGTATTTTTCTCCTACAGGTGACAAACTTAATCCATCCGACTCTGATGATGAGATTTACATGCCACCACCTCCTACTATTGATTCTTCACCTTCACCTAATCCTCCTCCACCACCTCCACCACCTCCGCTGGTTCAGTTCTTGCCTCGTGATATTCCTCGCAAACCTCGCCATGTTCGCCCTGCTCACATGCCTTGCCCATCATCCATCACGCCCCAGGTATGTAATGAGCATATTATTTCTACTGACAGTACTACTGAATTAACTGAACAACAGGAGGAGCAGATACCCTCCCAAGAGGGAAATATACAGGCCCATGACTTGGCAGATGATCTTGATATACCAATTGCTCTGCGAAAGCCAAAACGAGCATGTTCTACTTACCCTCTTGCAGCCCAGACTTCTTTGAATAGGCTGTCAGGAGATTTACACTAGCACTATCAGCCGTACAGATACTGAAAACGTATCAGGAGGCCCTCAAAGATAGTCAATGGAGGTTAGCCATGGAGGAGGAGATGGTTGCGCTACAGTCACATGGTACGTGGAGTCTTGTTTCTGCTCCTATTGATGCATCAGTTGTGGGATGCAAATGGGTGTTTACTGTAAAACACCGTCCGGATGGGAGTGTGGTTGTGGCAAGAGGGTTTACGCAGACATATGGGGTAGACTATCACGATACTTTCTCCCCAGTTACCAGACATTCTACTTTACGTATTCTCCTTGCTATTGTCGTAACACGAGATTGGCCTCTTTATCAACTTGATGTGAAAAATGCATTCCTCTATGGTGACTTACAGGAGGAGGTCTACATGCAGCAGCCACCTGAGTTCGCTGCTGAGAGGGAGTGTCATAAGGTATGCAGGTTACACAGGGCTATCTATGGCCTCAAGCAGAGTCCAAGAGCATGGTTCCAGAAGCTCTCGGACTTGATAGAGCAGCGGGGGTTTGTGAGATCAACTGCAGATCACTCCTTGTTTATACAGAAGACCCAAAGAGGTATTACAGTCATTCTTGTTTATGTCGATAACATTATTATTACAGGGGATGACGACCAGGGCATTCAGGATACCAAGGACTTTCTAGGTCAGCAGTTTGTGACCAAGGACCTTGGACATTTACGTTACTTTCTTGGAATAGAGTTTGCCAGGAATCAACGGGGTCTTGTAATCAAGGTTTAAAAAAGCGCGAGGCGGTCCGAGGCGTTTTCTCTGAAATTGAGGCGAGGCGTAAGCCTCGAGGCGGTCGAGGTGTAAGCCTCAATTTTTTTGGAAAAAAATAAAATTAAAGCAAAATACATTTAAAAAATATATAATACTATTACATTTTGCCAAAAAAACACATTCAGGAATAATTTAAAACTAGTAAGAGATACAATACATAAGCAATGAAGGCATTGAACTTCAAAAAAATTAATACTAAGCCACTAATATATAGAATATCAAGTTCCAATTCCAACTTCAATGACTATATATGACTATTAAACTAAAGTCTATACTTAATACTAAAGTACAATAGAAACCATAATCTTTAGTGCGAATAAAAAAATAATAGTATATCTTGAATCCAAATCAATTGTCTTGTTGGATGTAGTGCAGTTTTTTTTACTAATGATATTATTTGTATTCGGCTACTCACAATAAAATGTAGTAATTATTTTACTTCAGCCTTCACGTATTTATTTTTCAACATTACTTCATATATCATATATGTGATAACTATTCTAAGTTCACAAACTTATACAACCAAACAACAACATCAAGTTGCAAACTTGCAACCAATATAAAGTTCTATTACAATTCAAACAAAAATGTGTAAAAGAACTAGTATGTGTAGATGTATGATATTGAATATGATGTATACAAGATCATGTAACTTCGCTTGTTTCAAGCTATCTTTTCTCTTTGCATGGAGCTATATATATATATATATATATATATATATATAAGGGATTTTATCACTTGTGCCCCTCCGAGATATCGCAATATCAGTTGTGTCCTATCTTTTTGGTAATATCAGTAGTGCCCCTCACTTCTTGTCGTTTTATCAGTTGTGTCCCTTGGGTTAGTTGCCGTCCATCCACAGTACAAACGGACGTTAACTTTGAGGACATAAACAGAATTAATTTTAAAAAAATGGTTTAATGGTCATTTTGACACCCTCTTCTTCCTCCTCTTCCCCCATCCTCTTCCTCCTCCTCCAACCTCCTCCTCCTCCCTCTCCGCTCGGAATTCCTCCCCCACCTCCGGCCTGCTCTCTTCCTCCACCCCAGCCGCTCCACAAAAAGGCAGGATTCTATTCGATGCACCCCGGTTGGTCTGAAACTCCCGGTGTTGCGAAGGCCTTACCAGATCTCAACAGGTCTATTCTTCTTCCCTATTACTTGCATCCTTGTATGGCCCTGATCTCCAACTGCTTAATATGGACAACCTGATCCGATCTGTTTACTTCAGATTAGGAAAGTTGAGAACAAGTGATGAGGGGGCAGACACCATAATTTGGCTCGCATTGCAACCAAAGGAGAAGCTTGTACCAGGTGCTTTTTATTTCGACCGAGCTGAGGCACCGAAGCACCTCCCCC
This sequence comes from Ottelia alismoides, assembly GCA_037367405.1. NCBI lineage: Eukaryota > Viridiplantae > Streptophyta > Magnoliopsida > Alismatales > Hydrocharitaceae > Ottelia > Ottelia alismoides. The sequence continues at coordinate 64,323 of JAZKJV010006776.1, forward strand.
TTGCTGGAACCCGAGGTTCCCGCCGCCAGCCCGCACCTCGCACATCCGCTCCTGCTCCCCCTCCCCTGATGCAGCGTGGACTCGACATGTAGGGACGTGTAATTATTTAAATTGTGGCCGTTAATTTTATTTACGTTTTTTAAGTTGTCGCAATTTTAAATAAAGAGATCGCATGTGATCTCAATTAGTCTTAATTTGAATTTCAAATTTGGTAGTTAGTCGGTTAATTAGTTAGAGTCAGTTTAGGATAATTGGTTGTCGGTTTAAATTATTTTCTATTCTTGTAATGTCATCCCTCCTATATAAAGGGATGAGGGTCCAATGTTTTAGTCAGTTCAAGATGTGATAAAATAGAGATTTATCTCTCTCTCTCCTCTCCCCTCTCTCTCCTTCTCCCCGCGTGATCTACACGTGTTCTTCTTCTCCCAAACCCCTCGTATTCCCGACGAGTCTCTTCTCTCTTCCCCTCACGGTCTACGCGTTTCTTCTTCTCTAACCCCGCGCATCCGGCGTGTCTTCTCTTCTCAACCCTTCCCGTTTCTTCTTCTCAACCCCTCTATTTTCTTCTACCATCGAAAAATCCACCGTCAAATCTATTTCCCGCGTCGCGCCGAATTCTATTATGCATCAATTGGTATCAGAGCATGGCATTTAGATCGTCCCCACGATCTAACGATCCGCCCCGGCGTCCGCACCGACACAATCATTCATCTGAACGAAGACGGCAAGCCAATGAAGCCTACGACAAGGAAACGAAGCGCATGTTATGTGATTTGCACAACAACTTCCGAGCCCTGTCTTCAATGTTTCGGGACTTCACGGCCAACCTTGAGGCCTACCGCGACGCCCAATCGAAACCACCAACCGCTGAAGCCGCCACCGCGAGTTTTAACAACAAAGAACTCGCCGGGGAAGCCGATCAAGCCGCTATCCAGACCATTTTTGAAGGAAAAATTGACGAAACGGTTGCTGTCCCGGCGATTTCCGAACCAACGATGTCGCCGGAATCGGCCCCGCGGCCCCCTCCGACCACCCCGGCGCAATCCCCACCACCCCAGGTAAACCCCCCTTCCCTCCTCGCCCGGCCGAACCCCTCCCAACCGCTGATCACCCTCCCTACCGCCGCCCTTTTCCCTTCCTCACGCCCCGCACTACCGCCTTCGACCCTCCCCACGGCCCCTGCTCCTTCCCCACGCCCTACCCTCTCCACCAGCAGATCTCCACGCGCGGAACCGCGCCACCGCGGCGACCAGCAGGAAGCCTCCCCCGCTCGCACCTGTGTTTTCGCACCTGCAGCGCGACCCCCCCGCCACCTCCTCCCTAAAACCCCTCGATCACCGACGCCGCCTGCCTCCTCGCGAGTCGACGCCGCGCGCGGGCAGTCCCAACCGCGCCGCCTGCGCGATGGCCAGCCCTCCTCCCCGAGATCGCCAACCTCCACGCGCAACCGACCACCGGGCCCCCGACTCGGTTCCGCCGCCAGCCGCTGGAGGTGCCCCGCAACCCTCCCCGCGCCTAAGAAGAGAACCCTAACGGGTTTTGCGAGATCTACGGGATGTCAATCCCGTGGAAGGTGGGCATTGAAGCTAAGTTGGAAAAATTGCAAAAAAAAATTTCCCAAATCCTCTATTTACCAAAAGGTCCAGAGCAGTAAGAAAAGAGAGAAAAAGGAAGGGGTACAAAAAATTGCAGTGGTACCCTCCAATTGGAAAAAATTTTAAACGTAATGTTGAAGATGATCCCATGGGAGGAAATTGAAGCCCCATTCAAGGATGATTTCTCCAACGATCCACCTACATCACGCAATTCGTCAGGAGCCGAATTTTTAAAACGGTGGAGAGTTGATGCAGCGTGACCCCAAATTATGGGGCCACATTTATTCAATTAAATAATTATCATTTTTATTAACGTTTTTAGCGGTCGTAGTGGTCCAATTTAATAATTGAGATCGCCTGTGATCTCAACGTTGATTTCGTAGATTTTAATTATAATTGTTGGTCAATTAAATAATTAGAGTCCAATTAAATTAGTTAGAGGTCAATTAGGATTAAATTAGTTGTAATTTGAGATTATTTACTATTTTTGTAAACCCTCTCTCCTATATAAAGAGAGGGTAGGCCATTGTTCTAGTCAGTCCATTATGAATTGAAATTTGAGTTGATCTCATTTTATCCCCTTTCCTTCTCTCTCTCCCTCCACGCGATCTCCGCGGTCTTCTCCTTCAACCTCTCGCATTCCCGGCGAGTTTTCTTCCTCTCAATCCCTCCAATTTCTCTTCTCATTATCCCCCCTGCCTTGCACCGCTGCCTCCCCCTCCCCCGCACGCACCGCCCCTGCTCCCCCCCCCCCCTCCGCCAGAGCTCCAGCCTGCGGCCTCCCCTCCGCCTGCAACGCCTTACCTTCTGTCCACCACAGCCACTGCCATCGCGCGGTTGTTTTCTCCAGCGCCTCCCCGCGCGGGCCGTGCTGCGGTGCCAGTCACCGCTCCCCCTTCCGTGGTGATCCACCTGCACCCTAACCGCACCGCCGCCTCTCCTCTCCCTCCCCCGCACGCACCGCGCACCTCTGGCCTCGGTCCCTGCTCCCTCTTCGTGCCTCCCGCCCCGCCAGGAGCCCAGCAACCTCCTCCGGCCTCCGCACCTTCCCCGGCTCCCGCCGCCAGCCCACAACTCCTCCGCATCCTCGCACCTCCTCCCCAACCCTCCTCCTCATTTGATTTTATTCTGACCATAATACCCCTCTTAACCACACCATGGTTTGAGTAAACTATGGTTATTTTAATTTTTTGACGGTCAATCTGACGGAAGGGCACAACTGATGACGGAGAAAGAAGTGAGGGGTACAATTGATATTAACAAAAAGATAGGGGCATAACTGATATTGCGATATCTCAGAGGGGCACAAGTGATAAAATCCCTATATATAAATATGCAAGGTTTAACCTGGAAACAAAAATACAAAAATAAAAAATATAATGCTAAAAAAATAGGGCTATGTGTAACAAAAAATATAAAAAAGCCTCATGACTCGAGGCTTACGCCTCCGCCTCGCCTCGAGCGCCTCACGCCTCGAGCGCCTCAGGCGAGGCTGAGGCGTACGCCCCTAAGTCTCTACCTGAGGCGTGCGCCTCGGGGCGCTTTAGGCTCGCCTCGCCTTGAGGCGTACGCCTTTGCGCCTCGAGGCGTCGCCTTTTAAAACCATGCTTGTAATGACCCGGAGAAAATATGTTATAGATATTCTCTCAAAGACAGGCATGGCAGATTGCAGACCTGCCACCACCCCGCTTGACCCAAGCATGAAGTTGTATAATGATGATACTGAGGAAGTCGACAAGAGAAGATACAGAGAGCTGGTTGGCAAGCTATTATATGTAACTATTACCAGGCCCGACATAGCATTTGCAGTAAGCAAAGTAAGTCAATTTATGGAGCAGCCCAGACAGGCACATATGAATGCAGTCCATATGATTCTAAGATACTTGAAGACTTCACCTGGTACAGGACTTCTTCTCAGCAGAGGCACATCTTTATCAGTGACAGCGTGCGCAGATGCAGATTATGCTGGGTGTCCAAGTCTCCAAAAGATAGAAAGTCTACATCTGGATTTGCTGTGTTCATAGGAAATTCTCTTGTTTCATGGAAAAGTAAGAAACAAACGGTGGTTGGCTAGATCAAGTGTTGAATCAGAATACAGGGCTATGGCACAGGCTAGTACAGAAATGATGTGAGTCAGATCTGTTCTTACTGATCTAACTATAGAAGTACCTCTTCCCATGCATCTCCAGTGTGATAATCAAGTTGCTCTCTTCATTGCAAATAATCCAGCCTTTCATGAAAGGACGAAACATATAGAGGTAGATTGCCACTATACTCGTGACATGATACAGAAGGGCTTTATCACTACTACACATGTCGGCTCTGGAGACCAAATGGCAAATATACATACAAAGGCTCTGGCAAGAGGACCTTATCAGAAATGTTGTTCCAAGCTGAGTCTTATTGATATCTACGCTCCAGCTTGAGGGGGAGTGTTGAGATAATCCCTATTTTATGTATTTAGATAATTCAATTTCTGTTTTTGCTTATCTTTTGTAATTCTTTATTTATCTTTTGTATTTTATCCAATGGGTTTTTCTCCTATATAAGAGAACCCTTGGACCTTTTATAATATCATTTGAGTTTATCCCTTTTACAATATCATCTAATATGTGAATAGACAGCATGGGGTCTCTGTGGATGATTGATAAAATAGAAAAACTCTCACCCAGAAAGAGGAATTTCGCATAGTGAACATGAAGATGATTATCACTTTACTTGTCATGAAGTTGTTAGTGACTATAAATTCAATAGCATCTACCATAAAAAGTGATATTTTAATGCAAATTTCAATCATATCCAGGCACATACATCATATCCTGGCAGTACAGACTAAAGGAAAAAATGTCACTTAATGTCTAATATTTTGATATAAATCCTGACTAGCGTAAGAAAAAGCTTCTTCTTCTTTTTTGAAAAATCAAATGTCCACCATCCAAGGATCTTCATTTTATAAGACATCTAGTTATTTTAAATTGTAGAATGGTTTCTAATACATAGACACAACCCTGTGCTTTGGGACTAAAATATGAATGTTCGCACTTTCTTTGATCTTCTGCTCCTATGAAATTAAAAAAGAACTACCAGGTTCCATAGAGCCTGATTCCCTACTTCTCGCTTCTCTTTCTGAAGCGCATCTTCTGAATGACTCGTTTAAGCCACTCATCATAATTTCATTATGGTTTCTTTCCAAAGCACTGCACCCTTCCTAACAAGTGGTCTTTTGAAGATGGGTGTCTTCTGTTCACCATTACATCAGAAAAGGTGAGGAACACTGCTTGGAAAAAGGGGCATAAAACATCATGTTGATGCTTAACACAAATTTTATGTGATGATCCTGCTATGTTATAATATCAAGTTGTATTTTTCAATGGAGTATGCTTAGTGCAGATACAAATTCATCAGACCAATTGCATGTGCTAAAGTCGAGTCAGTTGAGAGCACGGAGAATATTATACAATTTTGTGAGAGAGAACAGGAAGCTGATCAAGTTCTGTGCTTACTGCAATCTCATACAACAACACTAGTATAGCCAATATATCTCCCTAAAAAAAGAACACGTGCAAATATAAGAAGCATTACTCACAATAATATGTAACTTCAACTTCATTTCTTTTGAGCCATGTTAAGGTTGCATCTTCGGTTGTGGAACAAGGAATGAATTATAAAAAGGAGGGATAAGAATAAGGGAAGTTTATTGCTACCTCCCTTCATTTGATGAGATTTAAGTTTGAGGGAAAAAAGTATAATGTGTTATTATGTGGTCCTGCTTAGCTGACGTTCTGAAAAATGTGAAATAAGTGATATTTAAATGGATACATAGTGAAAACGAGGGATAAGTGGCACTGATTCCTGGAATGAAAGAGGTGGGACCCATACATATATCGAGATAAGCTTAATCAATGATAAGTATTTATTTTGATGGCTTATCCCTTGAATGAACAGTTAGAATCCTGATTAGATGGAGATTAAGTTTTTTTCATGCAAAAGAGGAGGAAACAGGCGAAGGTGTTCGCCCCAAATGGATTAATTAAAAAGGACTAAACCACTTTACAAGAGCCAGGACTCAAAGGAGTCTTAGCAGAAAGAATCACATTTCCAAATAGTAACGCTCCGAATGGAAGAGAACCCCATTACGCTAGATCGCCCAAGCAGCTGCAACAGGAAGCAAAAGCACCTTGTTTGAGTGGAACCGAGCGCTGAAGAGGGAGTTCCAGAAAATCATGGAATTTCTAGAGTTTAGCCAGTCAACACCCATTTCCTCCCTAAACTCCTTATCCTTGTCACAATGAAAGAAGAGGTGGGACAATCATTTCTGCATCCCTTCCACAGCGTGAGCGGTTATGACTACCCTGAAAGAGCCCGGATCACCTCTCTTTGATCAGAAATCTCCCACGCCTCAGAACTATAGAAAAATCTTTATATATGTCGGGATTTTCATATCCCGGACAAATCTGCAGTTACGGATCAACTCTGCAGGCAAAGGATTCAAATGGTTGTCAATAGTAGATGGAGATTAAGTTGCTAAAGATTCGAACGTCCTGACTCTATTATAATTATAAAGAGTATAAACCTACAATTTAAAGCGTTGAGCTCTTTAAAAGGAGAAAGAAGATATAAATAAGGTGTTTGCAAATGTTCCTTTTCTTTGGATAATATTGTCTCTATGCTTCTCCTAAGGATATGTTTTTGGAGTTTTTTTCTATAAATGCCAGAGGATAAGGGATAAGTATTAAAGAGGGGTCTGCTACTTGATTAGAGGGAGATGAGTTTGAGAGATAGGAGTTAAGGAGACACTCCTTAAGTGGTTCTCTACTTGGTGGACATTTTTAGAAATACATAACGAATGAGAACTATTGTGGAAATAGATATTGTTCGTGAGAGATGACACCCTTTGCATGAGGGTGGAGGAATTATATGGATAGCCATTCCACCTCTGGAAGAACAAGTGAGGGATGCGTACTTATATCGAGATAAGAATATTCCATGTTTCAAAAACAAGCTCTGATCACATGTAAAAGACGATTACACTCACGACGTGCAGAAAATTATCCCTATGATGAGCACAACTAGGGGCACACGAGTATCTAATTAAATCTATTATCTGATCTTATCGACATTATTGAATATTATTATTTTTTTATGTTTGAAATGACTCAGCTATGGCTGGTCCCAAGCTCGGGTAAATGAGGCTTGCGCGTTAAGAACACTATTTAAGAATGTCTCGAAACAGTTCGGATCTTTTAAACATGGATTTAAGCAAACATTTAGATTTCATTGAGACGTCCTCTACTAGCGACGTGTTGCATCACCCGAATATAATGAAAAGTTGGCAAGGGCCGCTACATCGTTGCTCGGATGTAGTTCAAAATTTGCAACGGTCATGAGGAACGCATGCGAGTAAATAAACTAGTTCCATTGCATCGTTGTCCGGTGCAGTCCAAAATTTGCAAGGGTTCTCGCAAGCATATGCGAGTAAAGAAGTTAGTCCAAAGAGGTTGCAAAGGAAGGTGCTGATAATTAGTTGGAATATTGGCAATTTGACAAGCAAATCGATGGAGATAGTAGATACGATGGAGAGAAGGAAGATTCCGATATTATGCCTCCAAGAGCCAAAATGGGTTGGAGTGAAAGCAAGAGAGATTGAGAAGACAGGCTTTTAACTTTGGTATTCAGATAAAAATAAGGGCAGAAATGGTGTTGGAATAGTTGTTCATAAGGATTTTAATGATAGTGTGATTGAGGTGCAGAGATTCGAAGATCGGATTATTTTGCTAAAATTGGTGCTCGAAGAGGAATTTCTGAATATCAGGAATAAACAAACTTTTTGGAGGATTTGGATAAGATTATGCAAAGAATCTCACAAAGAGAGATGATTTTCCTAGGTATGGATGGACGTGTGGGAAAGGATACTTCAGGGTATGCTAGCGTTCATGGAGGACATGGTTTCAGAGATAGAAATGAAGAGGGAAAAGGCATTCTATATTTTGTAACAGCTTATGATCTTTTCATAGCAAACAGTCTCTTCAAGAAGATGAAGGAGCATTTAATTACTTATAAGAGTGGCCTGACTAGAACCCAGATAGATTACTTTGCGATGAGGAGAAGAGATCGGTTGTCTTGCAAAGACAGCACAGTAATTCCAGGAGAGATTTTGACAACCCAATATCATGTGTTAGTCATGGATATGCAAATAAAAGGACTGGTAAAGAAAAGGAAGGTTTCCAAGATCCCTAGAACTAGATGGTGGAATCTTCAGTTGAAGCAATCAAGCTTCACGGAGAAGGTTTTAGAAGAGTTATCTTGGAATAATAATGGAAATGCAAATGAGATGCGGGAGGTGGTAGCATCGTGTATCCGAATGGTAGGCGAGTCAAAGGGAGGAGTTCCGGGCCAAAAGGATGCTTGGTGGTGGAGTGGAGGAGTGCAAGAGAAGCTTAAAATTAAAAGAGCTCGCTTTAAAACCATATCTAAGAATAGAACAGAGGAAATTGTCATAAACTACAAGATAGCAAAGAAGGAAGCAAAGAAGGCTATAAGCGAAGCTAAGTCAAAAGATTATGAAGTTTTGTACTAAAATCTCAACTCTAAGGATGGTCAAAAGGATATATTCAGATTGATCAAAGAAAGAGAGATAAAGACCAAAGACTTTCTCAAGTAAGATGCATTAAGGATGAGGAAGGACATATTGTTGTTACTCAGAAAGATATAGAAACTAGATGGAAGCAACATTTCCATAAGCTTTTCATTGGCGAAAGAAATAAAGAGATCACTTTGGGAGATCTAACTAGTAATGAAAGTTACTTGAATCGTGCAGGCTATAGATGAATACAAAGGAAGGAAGTAGAGGATGCTTTGAAGGTTATGAAACTGAGGAAAGGTGTAGGACCTGATGACATTCCTAGCGTGGTTTGGTTTGGATTACAAATTTATTCAATGTTATTTGGCGAAGCAAGAAAATGCCTAAAGATTGGAAGAGAAGCATTATGGTGCCTCTTTAAAAAAACAAAGGAAACATTCAAAATTGTTCGAATTATAGAGGTATCAAGTTGATGAGCCGTACTATAAAAATTTGGGAATGTGTCATCGAAAGAAAGTTGAGGCAAGTTTCTAAAGTAAAAGAAAATCAATTCGGATTCATGTCAGATTGCTCAACTATTGAAGCCATCTACTTGTTGCGAGAACAATGGAGATTTATAGAGCTAAAAAGACGAACCTCCATATGATTTTCATTGATTTGGAGAAGCCGTATGATTCTGTCCAACGGGAGATAATGCGGAGAGTTTTGGAGAAGAGACAAGTACTTGTCCAATACACTAACCTCATAAAGGATATGTATGATAGAGCTTCATCTTGTGTAATGATCTAGTCTGGAAAGACTAACTATTTTGACATCAACATTGATCTGTACCAAGGTTCAGCTTTGAGTTCATTCCTTTTTACTTTGATTATAGACGAGCTGACTATTCACATTCAGGATGAGATACATTGGTGTATATTATTTGATGATGGCATTGTATTAATTGATGAGACTAAAGATGGAGTAAATGAGAGGCTTGAGGTTTAGAGATATGCATTAGAGACTAAAGGATTTCATATAAGTAGGACTAAGACTGAACATAAGGAGTGCACTTTTGATGGAAACAATGGTAAAGAAATCGAGGTGAAGATTGGTGACGATAACATTCAGAAGAAAGATTCCTTTAGATACTATTCCTTTAGATACTTGGGATCTATTTTGCAACATGATGAGGAAATTGATGCAGATGTTATCCATAAAATAAATGCAGGTTGGTTAAAGTGGAGAGGAGCGTCTGTTATTATATGTGATAAGAAAATTCCTATGAAAATCAAAGGAAAATTTTACAAAGCACCATGAGACCTGCTATGTACTATGGATCTGAATGTTGGCTTGTGAACCATAGACATGTGGAGAGAATGCCAGTTGTATAGATGAAATTCTAAGGTGGATGTGTGGACATACATGTAAAATTCGGAATGATTTTTTTAGACCCAAAAACAGGGGGATACACTCAGTGGTGTTCGCCTCAAAAATTTATTTATAAGTAAGAAAACGGAGAAGGGCAGAGAGAAAACAGTAACTAAAGCAAACAGTTAAATGTCCCAGTCATCCACCAATCTCGCGGAATGTATCCCGACATTTTCCTTATAAAACTTTTACCCTGAGAAGAGAAGCACATTTCTGCCAAGCCATAGGGCCCAGATAATAGCAATAGGCCTGAAAAGCTCCCGTCGTGGTCTGTTCTTGTTTCCCACCAAAGAACCGCAAAAGGAGGCCAAGTCCGTCGTGCATGTCCAAACCAGATCCGCCTCAACCCAAATCGGATACGTTTTCGGGCATTTAAAAAAGAGGTGTTCAAGGGACTCAATCGCCTCATCACACAGAGGCGTCTATCAGATATGGAGCCCAGAAGCCTCGCACAGCGGTCTCTCATCATCAGCCTTTACCTTCTGAACAACCACAAGAAGAAACCAACACGCTCAGGGAGGCCCAGACTCCAAAAGAAAGCGCAATCCCGAAGCAGCTCATCCGATCGCGAAGGGGGTAGTCTGCAGATCGCCCCGAAAGCCAACTTGACCAAGAAGGTGCCCTTACGCCATACCAAATGGTCCCTTTCCATAGACGGTCTACCCACTTCTTTCAAAGAATCCAGTAACGTAAGAAATTTCTCGAGGCGTTAGTCCGAAAAGTTTGTGGAGAAAGTAGGGAACCAATTACCATCCGACCAGCAGGACACAACAATCACATTCTTATCAGCCGCCAACGCATAAAGATGAGGGAAGTGTGTGCTCAAGGGCCCCCCTCGTCCAATCATCAGTCCAGAAAGCGAAGGATTCCCCGTTGCCGAGCACCGGCCTGAACAGCGAGAGGTGACGGGTAAAGACCTCCATCATCCCCTTCCAGAAAGGCATGAGAGATCCCATACGAGAGTCAGGCAGCAGCGGTGTGCCACTGACATCATAAATTTTTCGCAAAAGGTTGCAGCAAAGATCCTCCCCGGGGCCCCAAACTCTGCTCGCCCATTTTAAAAGCAAGGCCTCGTTCATTTCATCCAGCCTCCAGACTCCCAGGACCCCGCTTTCTTAGGGAGTGTGATCACATCCCACTCGACGAGGAGCATCCCCCCCCCCCGAACCACGTCCTTGCCTGCCTCAGAAGAACCTCCACATCAGCTTCTCAAGACAGCTACGGATACCCTTCGGCAAACGACGAGTGAACAAGAAGAACACGGGGATCGAAGAAAGTACCGCTTTTAAGAGAATCGGACGTCCCCCCTTGGAAAGGATTGCCGACTTCCAGCCCGCGAGTCTGGCTTCGAGCTTCTCAACAACCTGCAACCAATCTCACACCTTCGTTCTTCCCACCGTCAAAGGCATCCCAAGGTAGTCAATCGGAAGGGAGCTACACTCCGAACCTAAAGCATGGCCACAAGTAATTGTCTCTTCCTCCGATAATCCGAAGGGGACAACCTTTGATTTATCCACATTCTTGAAGAGACCAGAAAGCTCGCTGAAAAGATCAAAGGCCACGGACATTCCGGAGGCCTCCTCAACACCCCCCTCAATAAAGAAAATAGTATCGTTCGCGTATTGCAGCAGTGGAATCCTCGACTTGCCCCGCGAGTAACTCGCCGAGAACCCCCATCAATCACACGAGCCTACACTCCCGCCAGAACATCTGCAGCAATGACAAACAGTAGGAAAGCCAGCAGGCAACCTTGATGCACACCCCTACGTGGTTGGAAAAAGCCACCCTCTGGGCGGCCGTTCACCAAGACCGAAAAGGAGGAGGTCGTAACACAGCGTTTCATCCAAGAAATCCAAAGATCCGGGAAACCTCTCCTTCGTAAAACCGACCAAAGAAACTTCCAGTCCAAACTATCATAAGCTTTAGCAAAATCCACTTTCCATAGAAGACCTGGCTTAGCCCCCCTCTTCCAGTCGGCAATGATTTCCGAGGCAAGTATCAGGCCGTTCGAGATGTGCCTGCCCTGGACAAAACCCAATTGAAGCGGAGAAATAATAGTCTCGAAAACACGGTTGAGCCTCACAGCGAACACCTTCGCTACAATCAGGTAGAGGGCGTTAGATAGCGCAATAGGCCGAAAGTCCTCAATGCGATATGTCGTCGTGAACTTTGGAAGGAGAACGATGAGTGATTTATTTATTCTCTTGAAACCCGCATTCCCCACACAAAATTCCGAGACGACTCCAAAACCTCCCTGCAAACGAGGTCCCAAAAATCCTTGTAGAACGCCACAGGGAAGCCATCTGGGCCCGGAGCCCCATTCGTATTTAAACTCCAGACCGCACACTTCAACTCCTCTAAGGAGACATCCTGCGTCAAATTCGCACACATGGAGGTCAGCAAAGAAGGAGCCCCAAGTCCTGACCATTTCCAGAGTCGTGGAAGCCTCCTCGTCGAGAAATCTCTAAAATGATCCACAATCGCCTTCCCCATTTGTTTGTCACCAACCACACGTGTACCATTCACCATAATCAATCTTAAAGTATTTGCCCGACGTCTACACTAGCAATGCGATGGAAAAAAGCCGTGTTTGCATCCCCCTCCCTGAGCCATGTATTGCGTGACCTTTGCCTCCATTCAGTGATGTGATTTTTATCCTCAGCCGCAATTACTTTGTGAACCAACGAGCGAACAACCAACTCATCCCCCGAGAGCTCTCTAAGATCCTCATATGCATCAAGTCTGTTAACCACCGCCTCCGCCTCTGCCCTGGCAGCGCACCTAGCAGCTCTGGACTCCTTCTTGAAGCGCATAATCGCGTGCACAAGGACACTAGTTTCTGTACAAACCTAGCCACGGCCGACCCAGAAACTTCCACGTTGGACCAGTGCGATATCACCATTTCCCTAAAATTTTCCTCCAACAACCAGCTCTTCTCATATCTAAAGAGTCCCCTCTGTGAAATGGACTCCCTGGAGTCCCATAGTATCGGTGAATGATCGGACAAAGTTCTCGGGCACGTCATCACAGAGGACAACGCAAACAAATCAAGAAGCTCTGCCGAAGCCAAAAAAACCTGTCAATTCGAGAGCGAGAGTTGGAGCTCCTCCAGGTGTAGGTCGAGCCCCCCGCGTCCATAACCTCTACGGCCATTGAATCAATAGCGTCAGCAAAGTCATCCGAACCCGGGTCCTGGCCACCCCTGAAACGCGGTATGTCCGTAGTTCGAAAAGTAACATTGAAATCCCCCCCAACGAGCCACGGGATACCCTCGAAGGCACTACTCGCTTCCCGCAAATCCTCCCAAAGCTCCCTCCGCCTAATATAATCACAAGGGCCATATACGCACGAAACCGCCGAGGGCGTAGAGGATCCGAGGCATGTCAGGAGAACAGAGAGAACGTGTCTCCCACGAAGCACAGAATTGAAGATCAGGACTGAAGATCTCCACGCTACAAGAAGTCCACCCGAGGCACCGACAGCATCCAGCGCCCGGAACTCATCAATGCCACCAGCACCAAATGATCTCCACTCGACATCAGAGACAGATTGGAGCTTCGTCTCCTGTAGCATGATCATATCACAGCTCCACTCAACGAAACGCGAACCAAGGATTCTCCTCTTGTCCAGCTCCCCGAGTCCCCGAACGTTCCAGGATAAAACCTTCATTTAGAACACGGATACGGCCCCTGAATGCAGATCACACCGGAGGCCTCCGCAATGCTCGTCTTTAGGCTCGAACACGGTTGAGGCTCTAAGAGTCGAGGCCGAGATCTCTGTCGACGCCTGTACCTCTTACCTGATCTTTTGTCACCAGCCCCCTCATCAGGACAAGAGTCGCCCCCCGCCGGGGAAACCACGAGCGAGGCCGCTGAAGGGAGAGCGCAACCACGAGCGAGGCTGCTGAAAGGAGAGCGCCTCTATATAAATCTAGCAAAACGTCGGCTAAACCCGGTCGAGCATCTACGGAAGACGAGGCGGATTGGCGTGGGAAGCCCCTAGAAGATAATAGAGTTGCATTTACGTAGAGCGGCGGATCCGGATGGAAATCGACCGCCGTGTCCCAAGTTCCATCAGGAGACAGTGCCAGCCCGCTCGAGGCTGACTGAGGCGAGCACGACATTGGATCCGAGAATCTCACCCAGGTCGAGAGCAACGAATTAGCCAACGGTTCCGAGAAGTCCATACGACCCAACGAGGAGTTAATCAGGTTCGGATCGCCCAGGGAAGGGGACACGGATGGATCCACGCGCTCAAGCAGGAGTCCAGTACTCGGAGCCAAAGCAATAGGCGTTGATGGGAGGGAGGGCATCAGACATGCCACGTCAGCATGCAAAGTGACGTTTTGGGTGACAAGGCACACGACCCCAAGGGAGGCCCCCGAAGGACGCATCGAATCGTCCTCGTGTCTTGAACCATGCAACGTAATCCTCGGAAGCCCCCCCCCCCCCCCGTGTCGGCGCGGAAGGCGAAGCGATGCTGGAAAGCATCGAATTCTCCGGGGCAGGTGATGGCTCGACGATATGCATCTCCACCCTGAAACAGAAGGGCCAAACATCCAAGGCCGCGAAGAAGACGGGATCACCGGGAACAGCCATAACCTCCTTGCTGCACTCCATCAGCACTAGCGCGATATCCAGGTCCGAACCCGGTGACAGCCCATCCTCAAGCACCGACCCCCACCGCCGGAGGGCCCGTCCCAAACAAGAAACCGACCGGGATAGGAAAGGAACACCACGCACCTTCACCACGCAAACCTCCAAATCTGAAACCGCTCCATCAGCAAAACGGATAGGTCTCCAAATAACATTGTCCACCCCGCCACTTAGCAGCAGACGTTCTCTCTGAGCCGAAGAGAGACCACGAACACAGCACCGACGATCACCTAGCAAAACCACCTCACCCGAGAACCTTGAACCAAGGAACCCAGAGAGGTGGACCTTCAAAGCTTCCAAAGAGATGCAACCTCCTAGAGTGTATCCGATCACTGCAAGGGTGCCAACATCATGCATATCATCCGCGACTACCGCCGCATAACTACGTTGTCCCCGACGACCACCGACCTCAGCATTTACCTGTTGTATGGGCTGCATATCGGAATTGCGCTCGGCAACACGCCTACAACCACGATCGGGAACAAACCTGCATGTGGCTCGACGATGGCCCACTCCCCCACAGGAAAAACATCTCAGCGGGACAGGGCAGAAAGACGCAACGTGGCCCCGAATACCACAGCGGAAGCACCTCTTCCCCGGCTTCTTGTGCGAAACATGCACCCACTCAACGTCACCCCCCGCAGCTTGCACAACGCCACCTGAGCCATCTCGCAATCCCCCTTCCTCCCTGTGCTCGAAACCTTCCCCGTTTCCATCTTCAACACGTCTACCCTATGCGAGCAACCCACTGCCAACCCCCTCCGAGCCCCCTCGCTCCACGATTGCACAATGGCCCCCTACATCAAAGGACCCAGCTCTTCCTTGCATCAAAAGACCCGATGCAAACCAACCCCGTTGTGGCAAAGCCCCCCGCTGCTCCGAGCTCCCCAATAGCGACAAACTCCCCATCCCCCCTCGCTTCGAACTCTCCACCATCGCACCACCATTCGATCGAATTCGGAATGATGCAATCAGAAGGAAAGTGGGTGTAGCTCCAATCGAGGATAAGTTGCGAGAAAATCGCTTAAAGTGGTTTTGTCATTTGCAAAGGAGGTCGGGGATGTTGAATCGGCTAAGAGAGGGTGAGGGAGACCCAAGAAGTGTTGGAATGAGACTATCCGAAGGGATCTTAATTTTTTGCTAAGCCCGAAAATGACCCAAGATAGATATGAATGGAGGCGAAGAATCCATGTAACCGGCCCTACTTAATGGAGGAAAAAGCTTTGTTATTGTTGTTGTATTTGAAAGGATTAAATCTATTATCCGATCCAATCGATTTTATTGGATTTTTCCGATTGAACGATTGATTAAATAGTTTTGAATCAAGATTTTTCAAATCCTATGGATATGAATTGGATTAAGATTATTCTCTCACTCCAATCCAATCATACTCATAGCATATTAATAATTTGCAAATACGATATCACTGTTATCATATAAGCATGCATGAACGTCATTTTATTATCCAATAACTTATTCCTGGCAATTTTTCATATTCTTTAATATTCTGTAATGTTAGTTGAAAAGAATAGCTTATAGATTGCTTAAGATTTGGCATTCGAAAATGAGTTAAATTTCTCCGTGTTATACCTATCAGCACATAAACCCCTCCGCGTTCATTGGGGCACACTATTCCCCCAGCATTCTTTTGATCACACATAATCAATTGCACCCTTATATACAGCAATGCCTTCCCAGATGCCCCGGATGTAACCTCTTGACAATACAAGTATAGTCCAATAGATAGTAACAAGTATTGTTCTGTTAGAATGTGTACTTTTTTATTTATTTACCCTTTCTATTTTCCTCTTTTATTCATCCTTTCTCTCTGTCTTTCTATTTCCCACATATATATAAAAGGACACCTCTCTCAGCAGGATCATTTTGTCTTCTCATCTACATAGTATCAAAGATACAGTTCTACTAGACCCGCATTATCCTGCCGTACAAGATTTCAACCTAAGTCAGCAATTTATTGTCAATCTTCCTGGAAAAAAGGGCATGACCAGTCTCCTTGGAAGGTTCGCTAAGATGCATGAACCCACATCGCCCATCAAGAGAGTGTTCCTTGATCCCTGCATGTGGCACGAGAGAATGTTGCTAGATCCCTGCATGCGGCACGCGATGCCCAATCCTCAATTACACTCGTATATGTATCGCCTCAGCTGCATCACTGCTCGGCAGCAATCCTTGACCACACCATGCGTCGCCTCAGTCGCAGCATCATGCATGGAAGCACCAGCAATATCACCTGCTAATCTCGGGTTTCTTCTTGTCAGGAAAATACTATGTGAATAACCTTTTGTAGTCAATCTTCTTTCTAATGTCGAGATGGTTTTAACTCTCTTTTTCTGTGATAACTATAGCCATCTAGAAAACCTCTACAACTGTTATGCTAGAGACAAAGTCACTTGTCTCCGCCTCTTATTTTATCTTTCTGGATAACTTTATCAAATTAAAGGGTGATGAGAACTGCGTTCGGCAGTCCAGGGCTTTTAACATTTCTCAGTGGTCAGAAGAAATGAATTGGCCCTATCAAGGAGATCTGCGAAGACTTTGTGGAAACACTAGAACTACCACACCAAGAATTGGCTTGCCAAAAGCATAGTGCAATCGATTACAGTATCTTCTCTGCAAGCTCGCAAAGTCTGCAGAGGATCTTGCTTGTATAAATTCACAGTAAAAAAGAAAGAAATCCATTTTTACACACGCATATACACATACATAGAGAGAGAGATCAGTTTATTTCAGTTGATTTGTCCATACACTGTGAAATATAAAATAACGAACAATGGAATCAAGAACAAAGATAAAACATCAAAAAATACATGGACCCCTCGCGGGAAAAAGCCACCAAGGGTTGGCTATTGCATTATGTTTATCAAAAGATTACAATGGATATGTGGCTCTATATATAGCTCCATCAACACACCAAGGTCCCATCAATAGTCGATACGGGACTAAACACAAAAACAAAACAACTGCATACATTCTCTAACACTCCCCCTCAAGTTGCAGCATGCAAAGCTCAGCTTGAACAAACAGAAAAAGCACTCGCATGCTCAATACATGATAAGAAATACAACTTTGAGTCAATGACCGATTGATGTTGATGACGATGCTTCTCGGGTCATCCTGGTGAGGAGGAACTGGAGGGTTGGAGTACAAATAACCATGGGATCAAATTTCGCCGAAATTCAGCAAATTTCGATTTCGGGAGATGACTGAAATTCAGCCGAAATGACCTATATCGACCAGTGTTCACTAAATCGGTCGCACGGGCCGCATATGCCCGTGCGGCGTGCAGACCGCACCGATTACTTGAATCAGTGCATTATGCGCCCTCCCCGCATATGTGGCCCGCATATACCCCGCAAATCTCGCATATGCCCCGCATACTGCTTCAGCAGTTCCAACTTTTCAATCTTCTCATTCAGGTCCTTAATTAACTCTGCCTCTTCATTCAATTGTTAGAATATGACATGCATTTCTATACAATTACAATGCATTATACCATTATTTGTATGCAATGTTTTATGTTTTTCTCATGTATTATTTTCATGAGTATATGCATTGTATCGTCGAATATTTTTTATATGTGTCGATTGAGGTTTTGCTCATGTAGTGCACGTATGCATATTGAAGTTTTGTTATTACGAATCATATAATGTGAAGTTTTTATGGTAAATGTTTTTTTGTGATTAAATATGAGGCAATTAAAAGTATATATGCAAACCCATCTAACATGAACCGTTTTTCTTAAATCTTCTTTAACTCCACTTAGATACATAACTTCAGTGGTAATGTTATTCATAGATATTTTTTTATTTTTAAATTAAAAATTAGAAAACTGCTTAGAGCCGCATATACCCCCGCATACCGCTTCATCAATATTCGGTGACCAATCCGAACGCATACGCATACCGCTTTCCTGAACCTTGATATCGACCGAAATTTAGAGGCCCTCGGTTCAAAAACTGACCAAGATTTCAGTCGAATTCGGACCGAAATTCGGTCAAAATTTTGTTTCGATCGATCACCTAAACGATGAATGAATCGAAATTTGAGGCCTTGCAAATAATTGTCCGTTGAGAAATCAGGATTGACAATTGGCTCGTGTGCTATGTATCTGCATCAATCAGAGTCATTAGCACCGCAGTACTCTGACATAAAACATGTCTCCTTGCCCGAAGATGACCCCATCTCTTTCAAGGGCCGAACAAAAAATGTCATAGGAATATGCATACAAAGATCTCGAAAAATGGGTCACTTTCGTTGGGACCTCGAAATAGGTTCTCTCCAATAGAATCTCGAAAGAATATCATATTGGAGTTCACGATCAATGGAAAACAGAACTTACAATGAGTCTCACTGTGAAGATCTTTGAGAATGCAGAGTCCCTCAAATAGAGGTAGAACTTGAAAACTCTACTCAGCAATCTCCTTTTCTTCCACACTTGTCCAAAAACATTAGGATAAGCAAGTTGGGCGGACAAATGAAGATGGGAGTAAAACAAGTCCCTCTCTTTTTTTTCTCATTTGGATCACAATGTTTTCAATCTTTTTTTTCTCCACAGCTTCTACTTTTTTGCTATGACAAAAATGGGTCTTCCGTTGTCGAACCCTTCGTTAACCTCGATAGGGGAGTTGCACGTTCCACCACAGATATAGGTTCCAAAACCGACATCGATTTGTCCTCGAAAACATGCTTCTGTGAAGGTATCTTCATCACCAAGACCCCCCAGTCATGCAATCATGTCGCATGTGGCCCGGATGACCGCATCAGAAGTATAGTTGCTCTGTTACCTTGCACGCAAAAGAAAGATTGTCGATCGAGCCACATATGAAGCACCATTTCTTTGCCTCGCTCGTGGCCTTCAATGCTCGCTTCTGAAGCTTTGGGCTAGTCCATGGATCATTTCCAGCTATCTCCTCCATTGCCACGTCCTCTTGCATGATGCCCACACTCCCCTCATTTAGGTGGTGCTCCAATCAGCCTCTTCGATCCCCTTCCCTTTCCTGGCAGCCTCCCGCTGGCTCCCGCTTCTATTTCCATTCCCTCTCCCACTTCCATCTCCGCTCCCTCTCCCGCTCTCCATTCTGAGATTCCTCTAATGTTGATTATCCTTGTAGCACTAAAATGGTGTCTTGTTGTCAAATTTAAGGATGCCAAGTCTCACAGCTTTAACAAAAGAATATTGGTTCTCACATGATGTGAAATCGATGCCTCCTAGAACCTAGAAATACGCATCTGTGTCCAGTGATGTAAAAGTCGCCCGACTGGCCCGATTAGTAGGTCCGACTAGTCTAGTCAGTGGGGTGGCCGACCGAGTACCGACTAATTCCGACTAGGTACACTAATCGACCAATTTTCGCTCGGAGATACCGTATTTTTTTTAATGTTTTACTTTTTTTATAAGCAAACTTAGTATAATATGCCTAATGTTTTATTTAAATTCAATATTTTCTTTTATTTTATTGTGGTAGTATATAAATGTACAAAATCTACGTAAATATATGTATAAAAATGAGTTATATATTTCAAATAATTATAAAATTCAAAGTCGATTAAAGTCCGACTAAATCCGATTAGTCGCCCGACTGCCGATTAATTCTTAGTCAGTGACCCAACCGACCGAGTACCGACTACCGACTTTTGCAACCTTGTCTGTGTCTTCTGACTCTTCTCACACATGTCGCCACACACACTCTTCCCACATCTTATCATTCTATCAAACCAGAACATTATAGAAACTATCTGGTCCATAGGGAAAAAGAAATAACATCATAATGTGATGAAATGGCAGGATTCTTTTTACAGGAGATACTACTTAAAATCTAGCTCTCGTTTGCTAACCATTAATGTCTAATACCAACTTTCTAACAATGTATCACTATGAAAGGTGTAAATCCCTTTCAACATATCCCTTTCATCATAAGGAACCATCTAAGTATGAACGTCAACATCATTGAATGTTCCATAAAACACAAAATCAACAGAAGCTAAAAAGAGCATAAAGTTCTAATGTCATAATATAAATGCAAACCAGCTGCATCTCCGGAAGATTGTCCCTTTGCCTGTGCCTGCACGGCATGAGCCTGAAGGGCCTGTGCTGCAACAATCGCCTGGGCCGCAGCCATTGCAGCTGCCGACGGTGCCATGGGTGCCTGGCTCAATGTACCCATACTCGTCGTTGCCGCTAAAGCCGTCATCAAAAGATTATGGGGTGGGTGTGAAAACTTGCAGTCACTCTTCCCACATCTCCCACTCAGGTACTCCCTACACACTTCCCCCAGAGTAGCCCCAATTCCCGGAAGCACCACTCCACCAGAAGCTCCAGCCGCAAGCCCTGGGATCATACCCACCAAACCAGGAAACGCACCAGAAACTATTCCCGAGTAATTTGGCATATTCGGCATTGTCTGATTCACCAGATTGGGATACGCTGCAACTGTCCCAGTCACCCCCACAGTCCCCGCGGCCGTGCCTGCACTGAAGAACACCGGGAACGGGCTCCCCATGATCGCCCTCCCCTCTAACTCGACGTGCACCATATAATTCCCGCGCTTTGGGACCGCATAAGTGACAGTATAGCTCCCGTCCCCGTTGTCCTTCACCATCCCTTCCAGATCCGAGCCCCCAACCCCAACCCCGGGGGCGACACGGACCTTGAGCTTCACACCTCCGTGGGGGACCTTCCGCCCATCCACGTCCTTAGTGACGACCACGAAGGACGCAGGGGAATACGCGGCACCCCCTGCGATGCCGGCGCCGGCTGCAGAGCATTTGGTGGGGTCCACGGGGCCGATGGGCTTCTCCGAGAGGTCTTCTTCACGGTCGTCGGCCTCGCTGTCGGAGGAGTCTGGGTTCGTCAGACCTGGGGGCTTGTCGACACCTTTGAACGTGGCCTCGAAGGCGGCCTTGGCGGCGGCGGCCTTCTCGGCTTCGCTCTTGAGCTTGGCCTCTTCCGCTTGTTTGAGCCATATGGGCTTCGTGACGGAGGCAATGGCCCGATCGGCCATGGGAAGGCGTGGGGGATGGATATGCGGAGGAATTCGACAGTCGATTTAGAACTTGGAACCTGATGGGATCGATTTAGGGTTCGATGGGGGGAAAGGGGTCGGGGCGAACGTCGTGGTAAAGGAAGGGTGAAGAGTGGGGAGGAGGAGATTGGGCCCGTTGTATCAGTGAATTCCGTGGGGGCGATTTTCAGTCTTTGCCGCGGACCCGTGGTATAAATGGATTTGGTTCGTGGCCATGTTACGGACTGTTTTTCAGAACCAAAGTAGATATGCATATTTTATCTTTGCAAAAGGGATTTACATAGTTCCTAAGCTATAGATTCCTCGGTTCTTTGACTGCACAAGACGCAAGTAGCTAACAGATATGTTGGGTTAATCCAGTTTCGACCTTAGTGAATGATAGCAACATTCTTACCAAGTTCGAGTCTGCTGAACATAGCATCAGGGGCTCTTTTATATTTCCGAGAGGGGTGTTGGCGGGTCATTACAAATTTGCACTAATTGAAGGCAATCTAACAATATTTGAGATGTTATATCCTGAAGAATATCGGCAAATATAATCCATGTTACATGGCATGAGCTTCCGCCTACGGCATCGTTTTCTATTCACATGAGGATGTTTTGGCCATAGAAATGCCATCCTTGTATTATAGTAAATGGTTGCCGCTATAGCAGAGTTATCTTTGAAATGCATCCACAATGATGATGATTTCATAATTGGGTTGTTTTTGAAAGGAAGGATATGGAGGTGGACTTGTCTCTTTGAATGGATTTATGCTACTGGAGAGATCGTCATATGCGTTGAATAGTAGTAAAGGGATTTGATCTTGTCTAGGTATGTTTTGTAAGAACATTGTGCTAGTCAAATATTGTGGAGAGTGCTGCATGAAAGGGGGAATTGTTGTTGATTTTGGATGATATTGTCTAAGAGTTGGATAGTGGTGTCGATCATGTTCTCTCTGAGTTTTACTATGTAACCCAGTCCAATGGCTGAACAAATGGGTGTCCTCTTCAATTTGCAAAGTGGTAGATTGCACAGTCTGATTCTGCCCCTCCGATTCTCGAGGTAATTCTCATGTTTGTGGATATACAATTTGTTAGGAGTTTCAGCATGAACAACTTTACGCAAGGGATGATTTCATTTTGGTTCAAGGTCCTCTTTGGGATTTGAATAATCTATGACGGATGTCTTCTTTTGCTTCCGACGATATGTCGGTAGGCTGGCTTGGTGGAAAGATGCCTTTATGGTATCCTTTCCAAACAAGTAGGTCGTTCTTTGGTACTAAGGTCGAGATGGAAATCCTTAGGAAGATACTTTCCAATCATATCCGGCTTCCATATTCCATTAACTTCCAATGGATCTTTCACCTTATTTGGCAATATACCCATGTAAGTTGTGGGATAAAGTTGCTCTTTGTAATCTGGGATCCAATTTTCTCTATAAATACTAGTGTTTTCTTCATTTCAATACGAGAGATAGTATTTTAAATAATTTTATCTTCATAATCATGGTCCAAAGAGAAGTGACTTTCCTGGTCGAGGAAGATCCCGAAAAGTCTTCGTTCAGGGAATATTTGGCATAGATAATTACTTTCCATAGAATATGGTGTGAATCTAATAATCTCCAAGTGAGCTTGAGGATGAGTGAAGTATTAATGTGATTCCTTCTAATCCTGAGTCCTAAATATTTTGATGTGGCAATAAAATCCAATTTTTGTAAGCAACTGTATTCCTTTCTCTAAAATATCCTCACCAAAAATCTCTAAAGATGATGTTAATCTGATGGCAAGGGTCCTTGGACAAAAAGTTTGTATTCATTAGGTGTAGGAGTATACCAAAAAGAGCTGAAGTGATCAAGATCGTCCTTCCCTCATGTGAGAGAACTTTGTTTTTCCTATTGGACTTGTAAGCTCTTGGCAACACATTAATGCAATGAAGTTATTGTATTTTTATGTCCATCTAAAATGAATATTTATGAATGCACTTATTAAAAGGTCCCTTTGTACAAATAGGATTATGTATTATGGCCATATGAATATCATGCAGTCGGAATGACACGGTTAACATTAACCTGTGATATTCAATAAGGATATCTATTCTACGAAAGAATGGCAATCTTTCTTTACAGGTAGATTTCCAACCGATCTATTGATGTGGGACCTTTCATAGAAATAAAGAATTAACTTTATGAGTTTGAGACAAACTAAGACTTGAATTATAATTGTCACAATCAGGTACACATCCTTTGATCATATATATATACATATATGTCTAAATGTGTGAATTAGACGGACCATTAGGATGAAGATCTAACCAAGGTCCGTATATCCGCGTGTTGGTGTGCATATGAGGATATATGATATGGATGATCTCTCAAAGGGACCATATAGGTTCATACTTGATGAATCCTGAGACATAACTCAAAAATAAGATATTTTAGGGTCATATAGTATTCCACGCATGGTCATCTTCTTTATGAAATAAGACATGAATTCGAGACATTAATATATGATTTTGAAAAATATATGATTGATATTATCATCGAATTATCGGTTGAGAAATCTTATGATATGCCTTGTATTTGAAGACACACTCTTTAGCACTTTTAATTATATAGGTTTATTTCATTTGTAGCAGATGATAAAGATCGAGTAGTCAAAAATCACATACCTGATGTTTACATTTTAACATGTGTCATCGATTATTTAATTTACTTAGGCAAGTCCCAAGGCCAAACTCAAGGATATAAAATATGAGTTGGAAATATTCTGAATAATTTAGTTCTTCGAACTATTCACTAAATATTTTATTTTTTTTATTTCTACTAATTTTTATTTTGAATTTTGAAAAGAGAAAAATGAAAAATGCAATGAACATTTTTGGATTGTTTTATTTATGAATGAAAATGCAAAATTATGTGAAATTTAAAACATAGTATGCAAGATATGATGCAATGCAACTATTGAAAATATTTTACAATTTTCTGAAATAAATGAGAATGATAAAAATGCAGTTGGACAAATGCCATGTTAATGAATTGTTAACCCAATTAACTAATCTCATACAAACCCAAGAAAATTAGAGATGAAAGATCAATCAAAGATGCACGCATGGATATTTTTATTTTTAAAAAATATTGCAATTTTAAGCAATTAAAAATCAAACATGAATTTCACTAAATAATTTATTCAGAGAGCAATATGCAGTGAAACTCAATGATTCAAGTGCCCAAAATTTGCAATTTCAATTCCCTCTCTAATAAGTATTTTTGCATAAATTTTTGAGATAAAATGAAACTAAGATGAATTATAAAACTCAACATTAATGTTGAAATTAAAACTAATATTTAATTTAAATGAAATTCAATAAATATTTACCATGTATCCATAGATAGATAATCACATAAGCTACAAATTGATATAGTTGTTGTATTTTTTAAAAATAAGGAGCAAGATAATCATTGATTAATCTAGGAGTATATATGCAAGAAGCAATTAGATGAAGTTCACTTTACTCCTCACCAAAGCTCTTCTGCGATAATCAATTTTCTAGAGGTATTCATCTGCAATCATCCAAATAGCTGGTGCATAGATGCGATCAAGACCCGTGAGGGGCCTCTCTATAAATTTTCGAAGTCACATCGATGACTACTGGTGATCATCCAATGACTTTAAGATGAGCCTCCAACTGACGATGCGATGAAGGCTTGGAATCGATCCAACAGTGTAGGTGAGTCTATAGAAGATCTAATGACTAGAAACGAGGACCGTCTCATTCGAATCAGAGGGTATTTGTTGTATGAAGGGGCTTCATCTTCAACCTTTGGTTGAGGATAAATCCTACGTCGAACTAAAAAGTCCAAGATTGTTCATAGGATGGTGCTCTCTGGTGTATGTGTTGTTGAATACCTCCTCAAGGCATGCAAGGTTAGAATATAACTGATAATTCGCTTTTTACCCTATATTAATATTGTGATATATATTACGGGCGAAAAGAGAACCACACAGAAATGCACCAAAATGTTTCTACGAAGAGGTGCAGCTTAATTTTTACTTATTAATGTTGGACATGCGAGCCCACAACGAGCCATTATGCAATAATGCAAATATCATTTCCTGATCTGACATGAAGAATAATTAATTTACATAATAGGTCAACATCAAATTATTATTAAGAGATGGTCTCTAACCTGAGTAGGAGATGGCAATCATTTCTCTAATAGTAACCGACCTCTTAATGCAAGTCCTCTACATAGGAACAGAGATTCGGAGGTGTTAGATAAGTTAGGTCAAAGAGTTGACTTAACAAGATCGAGATAACCAACAACTTGTTGTTAGACTTGTGAGCCCTGGGCGAACCATTCTTACAATAAATGTTATTGTAATATTTAAGTTTATCAATAAAAGTTATTGATGTTTCACTCCCTTTCTGAAATTATATGAATGAATGCACTATAAGGTCCCTCTGTACAATTAGGGTTATGTACCATGGCCAGCTTGATGATCATATAGCTGTTGTTTCATTAAATGAATCATAGAGGCTGGTGTTTGGATGAATATCTAAGGAGTTAGATGGAGGACTCATCAAACACCGTCAAATGATTGTCAAGTGGAGATCTCCAGCCTGAGTAGGAGATGGCAATCCTTTCT
This sequence comes from Ottelia alismoides, assembly GCA_037367405.1. Taxonomy (NCBI): domain Eukaryota; kingdom Viridiplantae; phylum Streptophyta; class Magnoliopsida; order Alismatales; family Hydrocharitaceae; genus Ottelia; species Ottelia alismoides. Next base: position 90,234 of record JAZKJV010006776.1, read on the forward strand.
CACATAGGCTGATATCTGACCGACCTCTTGATGCAGGTCCTCTGCATGGGAATAGTGATTCGGAGGTGTCAGATTAGTTAGGTCAATGGGTTGACCTAACGAGATCGAGATAACTTAAGTCCTATGTTGAATGCTGTCACAGCATAGGCATGCATCCTCTGACCGGAGACAGATATATTGCTATATATCTAAGTATGTACATTTGGCAGACCAATAGGTTGATGACCTAACCAAGGTCTATACACCGGCGAGCTGGTGTGCATATAAGGGTATATGAGCAATATGATCTCTCAAAGGGATCATACAGGTTCACTTGTGAACCGGAAGACATGAGCTCACTCATGAGGTATTGGGACCGATCAAATTCCATGCATGGTCGTCATGCTTTGGAAGCATGACATGAATTTGAAGGTATGATATATGCTTTGGGAAAGCATATGATCGATACCAAATCCCAATGACCAAGATTGAGAAACTTAATGATTAAACCCTGAAGAAGACAGTATAAAATGATCTTGATCTTCGGGTTGATCATGGGTCTTCCAGTATGCAGGATGTACAGGTATTGGGAATACCTGAAGGGTGATGTGATCATAAACGATTGTATATCCATGACGCTTCCATTCCGAGGGAGTGATGAAACAGGTCTGGATTTTAGTGACTCCTTTCAGTAGAGAAGCAATCCGATCTTAGTCCAAGTGTTGGACATTGATCTGAATGGGATTCAGATTCAATGAGAAGATTCGATTTGCGGCCTTGATTTAATCAAGCATCTGTGAGAGGTCCGTAAGATCTGGATTTGAGATGAGATCTCAACATCCAAGTCACTATACGTGGAATAATACAATCGCCCTATCCTTGTCTCCAAGTATCTGCGGAGAAAGCACATTATTCTTGAAAGGGTTCAAGAATAGTTCTTTTGATGAAATATCCAAGCAAGGACTTGATGATTAAATGTGATCTAATTATCAAGCTTAAATATGAATATGATTCATATTGAGAAAATGATTATCTAAGATAATTAAATGAGATTTAATTATCAAGGATTAAGAGAATGTGGATAACACTATCCATGATATATGCATGTTGTAAATATGATTTATAATATACATATATAAGAGAGAGAGTTTATGTAAATAGCATTTGTTAATTAATAACGTGAATTGGATTCACATTTGTTAATTAATTGGAAATGCAATTTACTAACTAGTTTGGGTTGTGAATATGATTCACATATTTTTTTCAATGGCAAGATTGAAATATTCACAAATTAATTTTGGAATTATTTTGGTGGATATTTATTGTAATTAATTGAGGAATAATATAATAAATAAAATGGAGAAAACAATCACCCTCATGGGTGGCGTCACCCATGAAGAGTTCATGGGTGACGCCCCCCCTTTTAGGGGTTGGTTAATTCCACTTCATTTGTTATATTATCTCTTGATTAATTAACTTTAAATTGTTGTTATTGAACAACAAATCCTAGCCATTGATTTATCATGGACCAAGCATATCCCTTGGATCCATGAGTCCCATGGATTGAGATCCATTGGATCCTAAACTAGTATATAAGGAGGGCTAGGGTAGCCTCTCCATGGTACATAATCTAGAGTTGTGAAAGACAACTTCTCTCTCTCTCTCTCTCTAATTTTCGTGTGAGGTCTCTCTCTCAATTTCCAAGTGGCCGTCCACTTTGATCATTGAAGAAGAGAGGATCTTGCTTCGCCTTCGACGCTTGGATCTTCATCAAGGATTGCGGGAAGGACGCGACTCATCATCGTGCCCGCAAGCGCATTCTCCGTGGGTCGGACTCAAGATAGGAGGATCTCTACTTTGGGATCTCGCGATTACAATCACGCTTCAAGAGGTATTTCTTGTACTTTGTGGTTTGATGAAACGATCCGAGAAGTGTTCTCGTGATCATGTGGTTTCATCATTATGTTAAAAAATTTTAATTTCCGCTGCATCTAGCATCTAGTACGACTAGTTGCTCCGATCGTATTCGATACGATCAACACGCTTCCGTGATGCGCTTGAGGATTCTCAATATCCTTCAAATGGTATCAGAGCCATAGGTCGAATAAGGTTTTGGATGTGATCCATGAACCTTAGACGATTTGGTTCTTGAAAGGGTTGCGAAATTTTTACTGCATTTCAATTTTCGCACCTCTGTCTAATTGAATTTTTCCGTACTGTTTAAAATGTCTAAACACGAAAATTTCAATTGGATTTTGTTCCCCATTAAACAAGGAAACCATAGGACTTGAGTTTACTAAATTTGGACTTTATTTGCTCAAGATATGACTTTTTGAATATGACTATATCCACTGTTGCGGGAACTGCGGATTTGAACGTAATTAATGAGATGATTACGGTTTTAATCCACCTTGAAATGCGTGAATTATCACTTGGGTTCTTTAATAAATCAAATAGGCAATCTTTGGAAACTGAGTTTGCATTTTTTGGATTTAAATTTATCAAGATAAGTTAATTTTAGTGATTGGGGGTCACTGCTGGAAATTAACAAATTTTGATCTTGAACCTTGTGATACGTCATTCAATAATCTTGATGAAAATTAATTGTTAATTTTCTGGAATAATTAGTGATAAATATTTGTGAAATATTTAAAGAGATAATTATTTCATTGAATGACACTTGCCTAAACCACAATGATAAGATATTAGATCTTGATCATTGTTTCATCAACAAACATTGCTTTCATGAAAACTATAGTTTATCCTACAATAGTTGTAGGACAACTTTTACATGAAAAACCCTTTCTTTTGCTTGAATAGGATTGGGGATTTGTCTAGCAAATCTCCTTATAATCAAAAATGTTTTGATTTGTACTATATGGTATAACTTTCGGTTGAAAAACCGATGAACATCTCAAAATACATGATGGTCTATCTGGTATTATCCTTTCCCGAGGCGGATGTGGTGCCTAGTCGGAGAGCATTGGGGTCGCGGGTTGCAACGTATGTGGTCCGTCCCACTCTCGTCGGTACTGGCCATGACAGCGGGTAGGGATTGTATAATACCGGAGACAGACAATATGTATTTTTCTAATTATTAAAATTCGAATAATGCGTATTTTGAGATTATACCTACTATTCAAGTAAAAGACGTGTTTGTTGATGATTGGGCTAAATGATTAATTTAATATGATTAAATTAATCATACCTAATAAACACACTATTTTGAATAGATGTGTATTTCCCTTGGAAGAATTAATTTTGTGAATATGATTCACAATAATTAATTATAAAATTTGAATATGAGGTGGAGGATCACATAAGTGACATCCATGGTCTCCCGTCAAGGCAAAGGATTTCGTCGTCAGTTGTTGTGTATGGGAGACGCCTGTCCGAAGTGACAGATCCTGTGCATGATTTAATTGGATCGGGTTCTTTGCTTCTCGAAAGAGTAAGGCCGTATACGTAGTGACCCCAATATCGGGTCCTCATATTATTGGGGCGATATTGGATTGCGTATAGCGAGTATTAAGCCTGTTGACGGTTGGTTCAATTAACAACGGGTCAACATCACCTTAGGGGTGGTGGGCCCGGGTGTTAAAGACCGAATTGGGAAATGCAAGTTGGACTTGCAAGGCGGAATGTGTTCCCGTTTCTCTTATTCGAGTCACAGGTTCTCATATTATTGGGATGTGATGAGGATAGAGAGGAGATCCCAGATCTTGCTTGAGATATAGCGGTAAGTATATCTCTTACTTTGAAAGAAAAATAAGGGAATAATCTTTCAAAGTCGACATGGCAAGACAAATTTGATTTAAAATGCCTTAATCAAATTATTCTTAAAATGAATATATATTTAATCTATGTATTCTAATATAGTGCATTCTTAATTTCAGAAAATGAAGTCCATGAACCCACTTAGCAGGCTTCTAGAGGTCAACCAGTTGACCGGACCAAATTATTCGGATTGGATCCGAAATTTGGATCTTGTTCTCTGTGCAGAGCGCATCTCCTACGTGCTTAGCAAGGACAAGATAGCAGACCCTGTGACTGATGAAGATAAATCATATAATGAAAAATATGATGAAGATAATAATCTGGCAAGATGTTACATCCTTGGGTCATTGTCCAATGTGCTTCAGAAGCAACATGTGGAAATGAACCATTGCCAGGAAATTATGCTGAGTCTGAAAGAAATGTTCGGTGACATAAACCGCACACAGCGTTATAATGTGATGAAAGAGCTTATTCGCTGCAAGATGCAGGAAGGGACCTCTGTCAGAGAACATGTACTCAAAATGTTTGGGTACCTCTCTGAGCTGGAAACCCTGGGAGCGTACTTGGACTCTGAAATGCAAGCTGATTTCATTCTCCTGTCGCTCCCTAAGTCTTTCAACAACTTTGTTGTGTCTTACCACATGAACAAAGGTGATTTCACAAACGCTGGGCTGTTGGCTGCTTTGAAGTCTGCAGAAGACGTCTTGAAGAAGGACGGCCCCTCTGCTAGTGCAATGGTTGCACAGGCGAGAGGAAAGCGCGGGCGGAAGCAAGGTTCTCAGAAGGGCCCAGCCTCGAAGAGAAAGAAGAAGAATCAAGGAGTTGGTTCATCTTCTAGTGCTTCCACACTGATGACATCGAAAAAGACCGATGTCTGTCACCACTGCAAGAAGCCGGGGCATTGGCGGCGTAACTGCCCGGATTACCTGAAGTCTACCGACAAAGGTAAAGCCCCAGCAGGTATGAAATCTACTTTCATCATTGAAACTAGCTTTCTCGTTGGACGAGAAGGAAGTTGGGTTATAGATTCTGGTGCTTCTGTTCATGTATGCAATTCATTGCATTTGTTTCAGGAAACTAGGAATCTGGAGCATGGGGAGATAGTTATCCAGATGGGATCTGATGCAAGTGTTGCAGCAGTCGCCATCGGGACTTGCAGACTGTCGTTATCTAGTGGTCGAGTCCTAGTACTTAAAGAGTGTCTTTATGTACCTGAGGTCAGGAGGAACTTGATATCTGTGTCTAAGCTTGTTAGACATGGGTACTCTTTCCTGTTCTGTAATAAATTAGTCATTAATAAATATGATAAATTTGTTGCGGAAGGTGTTCTGACTTCTAGTAGACTCTATGAATTGTGCATTGATGAATGTGTCATAAATGTCACTACCACTAATAATAAAAACCCCAAGAGATCCAGGGAAAATGGAAATCATTCAAATATGATTTGGCATCAAAGGCTTGGTCATTTATCTGTTGATAGGATCAATAGATTGATAAAGGATGGACCTTTAGATTTTCTACAGGTTCAAACTTTACCTACCTGTGAACATTGTATTCGAGGTAAAATGACCAGGATGCCTTTCCGTAACAAGGTTACGAGATGCGAGGGTATTCTCGACCTAATACATACTGATGTATGTGGTCCCTTCAATACCGCGACTAGAAATGGATATCGATATTATTTGACGTTTATCGATGACCATTCGCGATATGGGTTTATCTTCCTGCTTCGTCATAAATCTGAAACCTTTGAAAAGTTCAAAGAGTTTAAGGCTTTGGTTGAGAACCAAGCCGACAGGAAGATTAAACGGATTCGATCTGACCGAGGTGGTGAGTACCTCTCAGATGAATTCAAGGAATACCTTAAAGAGAATGGAATTGTCTCCAATCTCACTCCTCCTGGAACTCCCCAACTTAATGGTGTTGCTGAAAGACGCAACAGGACCATCATGGACATGGTCCGTTCAATGATGAGTAAAGCACATTTACCTCTTAGTTTCTGGGGATATGCAGTAGAGACTGCAATATATATCCTAAACAAGATTCCTAGCAAGTCTATACCAAAGACTCCTCACGAGCTCTGGTATGGAACCAAACCTAGTGTCAATCACTTGAGGGTTTGGGGATGCTTGGTTCATGCGAAGAACGTGGACGCAAGTAAGCTAGAATCTCGCACTCGTGAGTGCTACTTCATTGGGTATGTTAAAGATGGTATTGGATACCAGCTTTATGACCCTGAGACCCAAAAGGTTTTTGTCTCTAGGGATGTGAAATTTCTGGAGGATGATTTCCTTAAAGGTCAAGACAAGAATGAAGTAGAGGAGCTCATTGAATCCCCTGAGGATTCTGAGATTCCTGAACCAGAAACTGAAGAAATAAATGAAGATGAAACACCCATACCTCTTCGAAGGAGTTCGAGGGTGGTTGCACCACCTGAAAGGTATGGATTCCATGTGTCAGGTGAGACTGACAGTGATCCTTCTTCATATGATGAAGCACTTGCGGATCATGACATGGATAGATGGATGCTAGCAATGAAGTCAGAGATTGATTCCATGCATAAGAATGGTGTATGGACCCTAGAGGATCCACCTAGAGGGGTAAAACCCATTGGGTGTAAATGGATCTTCAAGAGAAAGAGGGGACCTGATGGGAAAGTAGAGACTTTCAAGGCACGGCTCGTAGCCAAGGGCTACACACAGAGAGAAGGCATCGACTACGATGAGACATTCTCTCCTGTGGCCATGCTTAAGTCCATCAGGACACTGCTAGCTATAGCTGCATATCTTGACTACGACATCTGGCAGATGGACGTCAAGACGGCTTTCCTCAATGGATACCTCGAGGAGGATATCTATATGGAGCAGCCCCAGGGCTTCATAGCTGAGGACGGTAAAGTATGCAAGCTGAAGAATTCCATCTATGGGCTCAAACAAGCTTCTCGTAGCTGGAACATCAGATTTGACGAAACCATAAAGAGTTATGATTTTGTGCAAAACCCTGATGAACCTTGTGTGTACAAGAAGCTTAGTGGGAGCGCCATTGTGTTCATCGTGCTTTATGTAGATGATATCCTTATCATTGGGAATGATACATGAATGATGACCAGTGTGAAGATTTGGCTATCTCATACCTTCGAGATGAAAGATCTTGGAGAAGCCTCTTACATCTTAGGCCTGAAGTTGTTCAGAAACCGAGAAAAGAGAATATTGGGATTATCGCAACATGGATACATCAAGAAGATTCTTGAACGATTCCGTATGGATAGTTCGAAGAAAGGATTCCTCCCCTTAGGACATGGTATCCATCTGTCCAAAGGGATGGCTCCTCAAAGTGTTGAGGAAAAGAAGGCCATGGCTGGATGCCCTTATGCATCAGCCGTAGGAAGCTTGATGTATGCCATGATGTGTACTAGGCCAGACATCTGCCATGCAGTGGGAGTGGTAAGTCGTTACCAATCCTGCTATGGAGAAAAACACTGGAATGCAGTAAAGAACATATTCAAATATCTAAGACGGACGCAAGATTACATCTTGGTCTATGGGGATGGTGATCTCCAAGTCTTGGGATATACAGATTCAGACTTCCAGTCAGATATTGATGATCGAAAGTCGACATCAGGGTTTGTATTCCTGTTGAACGGTGGTGCTGTGAGCTGGAGAAGCAAGAAGCATGACACTACGGCGGATTCAACAACAGAAGCCGAATACATTGCCGCATCGGATGCTGCAAAGGAGGCGGTGTGGTTGCGCAAGTTCATCTTGGAACTTGGCGTAGTTTCCTCTGATTCTCCCGTCCCGTTACTCTGCGATAACACTGGAGCCATTGCCCAAGCAAAGGAACCCAGGTGCCATCAAAAGAGCAAGCACGTGGAAAGGAAATACCACATCATTCGGGAGATTCAAAAGCGTGGTGATATCATCATCACCAAGGTGGCCTCTGCCGACAACATTGCTGATCCTCTTACCAAACCTCTGACACAGAAGGTTTTTGACCAGCATGTAATGAGTATGGGTTTACGGATTGTACCTGAATGGTTCTGAGGGCTAGTGGGAGATTGTTAGACTTGTGAGCCCTGGGCGAACCATTCTTACAATAAATGTTATTGTAATATTTAAGTTTATCAATAAAAGTTATTGATGTTTCACTCCCTTTCTGAAATTATATGAATGAATGCACTATAAGGTCCCTCTGTACAATTAGGGTTATGTACCATGGCCAGCTTGATGATCATATAGCTGTTGTTTCATTAAATGAATCATAGAGGCTGGTGTTTGGATGAATATCTAAGGAGTTAGATGGAGGACTCATCAAACACCGTCAAATGATTGTCAAGTGGAGATCTCCAGCCTGAGTAGGAGATGGCAATCCTTTCTCACATAGGCTGATATCTGACCGACCTCTTGATGCAGGTCCTCTGCATGGGAATAGTGATTCGGAGGTGTCAGATTAGTTAGGTCAATGGGTTGACCTAACGAGATCGAGATAACTTAAGTCCTATGTTGAATGCTGTCACAGCATAGGCATGCATCCTCTGACCGGAGACAGATATATTGCTATATATCTAAGTATGTACATTTGGCAGACCAATAGGTTGATGACCTAACCAAGGTCTATACACCGGCGAGCTGGTGTGCATATAAGGGTATATGAGCAATATGATCTCTCAAAGGGATCATACAGGTTCACTTGTGAACCGGAAGACATGAGCTCACTCATGAGGTATTGGGACCGATCAAATTCCATGCATGGTCGTCATGCTTTGGAAGCATGACATGAATTTGAAGGTATGATATATGCTTTGGAAAAGCATATGATCGATACCAAATCCCAATGACCAAGATTGAGAAACTTAATGATTAAACCCTGAAGAAGACAGTATAAAATGATCTTGATCTTCGGGTTGATCATGGGTCTTCCAGTATGCAGGATGTACAGGTATTGGGAATACCTGAAGGGTGATGTGATCATAAACGATTGTATATCCATGACGCTTCCATTCCGAGGGAGTGATGAAACAGGTCTGGATTTTAGTGACTCCTTTCAGTAGAGAAGCAATCCGATCTTAGTCCAAGTGTTGGACATTGATCTGAATGGGATTCAGATTCAATGAGAAGATTCGATTTGCGGCCTTGATTTAATCAAGCATCTGTGAGAGGTCCGTAAGATCTGGATTTGAGATGAGATCTCAACATCCAAGTCACTATACGTGGAATAATACAATCGCCCTATCCTTGTCTCCAAGTATCTGCGGAGAAAGCACATTATTCTTGAAAGGGTTCAAGAATAGTTCTTTTGATGAAATATCCAAGCAAGGACTTGATGATTAAATGTGATTTAATTATCAAGCTTAAATATGAATATGATTCATATTGAGAAAATGATTATCTAAGATAATTAAATGAGATTTAATTATCAAGGATTAAGAGAATGTGGATAACACTATCCATGATATATGCATGTTGTAAATATGATTTATAATATACATATATAAGAGAGAGAGTTTATGTAAATAGCATTTGTTAATTAATAATGTGAATTGGATTCACATTTGTTAATTAATTGGAAATGCAATTTACTAACTAGTTTGGGTTGTGAATATGATTGACATATTTTTTTCAATGGCAAGATTGAAATATTCACAAATTAATTTTGGAATTATTTTGGTGGATATTTATTGTAATTAATTGAGGAATAATATAATAAATAAAATGGAGAAAACAACCACCCTCATGGGTGGCGTCACCCATGAAGAGTTCATGGGTGACGCCCCCCCCTTTTTAGGGGTTGGTTAATTCCACTTCATTTGTTATATTATCTCTTGATTAATTAACTTTAAATTGTTGTTATTGAACAACAAATCCTAGCCATTGATTTATCATGGACCAAGCATATCCCTTGGATCCATGAGTCCCATGGATTGAGATCCATTGGATCCTAAACTAGTATATAAGGAGGGCTAGGGTAGCCTCTCCATGGTACATAATCTAGAGTTGTGAAAGACAACTTCTCTCTCTCTCTCTCTAATTTTCGTGTGAGGTCTCTCTCTCAATTTCCAAGTGGCCGTCCACTTTGATCATTGAAGAAGAGAGGATCTTGCTTCGCCTTCGACGCTTGGATCTTCATCAAGGATTGCCGGAAGGACGCGACTCATCATCGTGCCCGCAAGCGCATTCTCCGTGGGTCGGACTCAAGATAGGAGGATCTCTACTTTGGGATCTCGCGATTACAATCACGCTTCAAGAGGTATTTCTTGTACTTTGTGGTTTGATGAAACGATCCGAGAAGTGTTCTCGTGATCATGTGGTTTCATCATTATGTTAAAAAATTTTAATTTCCGCTGCATCTAGCATCTAGTACGACTAGTTGCTCCGATCGTATTCGATACGATCAACACGCTTCCGTGATGCGCTTGAGGATTCTCAATATCCTTCACTTGTTTCGTATGATGCCGTGATATAGGCATGCATCCTCTGACCGGAGACGGATGTGTTGCTATATGTTTGAGTATGTACATTTGGCAGACCGATAGGTTGATGGCCCAATCAAGGTCTACACACCGGTGAGCTATTGTGCATACAAGGGCATGTGAGTAATACGATCTCTCAAAAGGATCCTACATGTTCATTTACTGAACCGGAAGACATGAGCTCACTCACAAGATATTGGGAAGGATCAAATCCGTGCGCGGTCATCATCGCTTCGAAAGCTTGACTGAATTTGTAAGGTTTGATATATGCTTTTGGAAAGTATATGATCAACACCTAGGTATGATATATGCTTTTGGAATGTATATGATTGATACCAACTCCCAATGATCAAATGATAAACTTAAGTCGAACTCAGGAACATGAGTTGTTAATATATTTAATCTAGGTGAAAATTAAGCTACACCTCTTCATAGAGATATTTTTGTATGATTCTGTATAGTTTGCTTTTCGTCCATGCCACAACATTATCACGTTATTAACATAGGGTAAAAAGAAGATTATCAAATGGTGCCATTATCAGGGACATGAATTATTTGAGTTATTTAATTAGGTTTAATTATTGAATTTAGTATTATTTAGGCCAAGTTGCATTTTGTGACATTTTATTTCTTCTTTGTTTTGTGTTGTTTTTCTTCACATTTTATTTTTTACAATAATTGCATATATCTCTCTATTTGCTCGTATTTAACCTAGCTAATTTTTGGATAGAGCCTTAGGAGCTGAGGATACCAAGGCGACGCATAGGCGAACCATTTGGAGTGGATTGTTGCAGAGACCACAATTTAGTTTACCTCAAGTAGAGAGATTAGCTTCGAAGTACTTTCGATTTAATTTTGCATTTCTCATTTTTGTAAAAAAATATAATTGTATTTGCTTTTTCCAGCATATTTCACTTGAGATCTCCCACATGTAAAAAGACATTGGATGCTTTTTATTATTTTTTGTGCGGCAAGACTTGTTTCATACTTTGCATTGAAGGTGGGTCTTGACTTGAGTGGCTCGATTATTATAGAGGCACACAACAACTACAACCCGATTAGGCCACACTTGATTCAATAAGAAGATACACCTTGATTTGTTCTAATTGGCTAAAAATTAACTCGTTTCTTTCATGATAATAGAACTTATGCTTATGAGTATTTTCATCGATTTGAATTTACGTATAGTATAATTTTAATATACTTTATTGTGCATCCCACAAGGAGAGCATTAGGATTAAGTCATTCTAACTGAGAATGCTGCTTGCATTAGTTTCTCGATTGCTCTCTCTTAAGTTATACAACTTAGGTCAATAGGAACCGAGACTGGTGTTAAGAACTGTATCGTGCTCATCTAATTCTTAAAGAAATAACCCAATATAAATTTGGGACTTTTAATGCAAGTTGATCATAAAAATTGGAATAAAACATGTCTTGTCTTGTGGGAGAGTAACCCATATCCTTTTATGCCGGTACTTACCTCTAGACTATGAGTGGGTGAAGATGTTGCATTAAGGTTAGAGTCCAAGACCCTAGACATGTGCCCTAAGACTCCAAATTTGACTCTTGCAGGTTTGGGAGCTGCAATCTCTTGCCTCCAACCATAGTAGACATTTTGGGTGTGTATGGTTATTACTAAATTTAAGGGTATGATATAATCTATCAGCCCATGCAGAACATTCATTTGATTGAGGTGTAGTAGAACTACATCAAAGTTGTCAAGAAGATACACTTGTGTGTAATTGATGAAATCTTGTTTAATGCTTTTAATTCGCTGAAATTAACCCCCAATCTTAAACTAAGTGTCAATAAAAACTAGGCAAAATCTTATAAATATCAGAGTTATTGAATAAATTAAAAATACAAAATAATGATAAACTAAAATTCGTGGTGTTTTTACCCTTAAAAACGTCCTCAAAATTATTTTCTACCTTTGTTTGACCTCATCTTCGTTTTTTATCAACATAAAATTTGTAGATCTCATTGAGATATACAACTTTCATGTTTTGAGTTTTTCCAAATTTGATCATTTTCTCCTTTATTCCTTCAAATATTTATCGCAATAAACTAGTTGGGCCACATGGCGCCTTCTGGTTGCGCCACGCAGCCTCCTTCATTGCGCGCCATGCACGTTGTCTCTCTCTCGTCTGATGCTTCTTCTTCTCTCCCGATCACCGTTGCCCAATCCTGCTTTGATCCCCGCCGTCCGATCAAAACCTGAACTCCATCACAACCCTCCAACAACACCTCACCCTCCTCCCTCCACGTGGCAACATCTCTACCGCTCGATCCGACCCCACGCCCTCATCTCAGCCACCCGTCTTCGCCTGATTCTAATCTCTCCACGTGGTGTCTTACGCACCGCATGATTATCTCAAGACCTATCCATCTCCACCGTTCTTTCCGCTCATGTTATCAACCACCCGATCACTTTTCAAATTCCATCTGGACCGTTGGCTAGAGCCTCGCCCTCTGCGTGCCACATGGCTCTGCCTACACCCTTCGATCGCATAGCCCTAATCCCAGCCGCCCCTTAGCGCATATTTCTCAGCCGTTGGATCGCGAGATTTGACGGCAGAGAACTCATCTTCTACCTCGCGCTTCACCCTCTCTCCCACGATCTTTGCCTCGCGCACCCATCATTCCCTTCCTATTTCTGCCGCCTTCTCAACCAACCTCGCCACTCACTGACCAGCCCACATACAAGCACGAACTCACGTCTTCCTCACGGGGCTCGAATCGCCTCTCATCCCTCTCCCTCACGCTCCATATATTCCACTCAACCCATGTCCACAATCACAAAAACCGCTACCCCTATCCTTCAAATACCCCATTGTCGAGGCCTTTCCAGCTTGTCCACCTTCACGAGGGGCGATGCCCAACCCTCCTCCTCCTCCCTGTGATAGGGGGAGAGGATAGGATAGAGCGATGATGACCTGCACCCTCGGTGAGACCCTCCGCCGTTCATGGTGGCGATGCGGTGGCTCATCCCTGCTCGAGCTTCGAGGAATAGCCGCCCTCGACGTGCGATGACCCCGGGCATCTACAAGATGCTCGGCCAAGGCCCCTCTCTGCCATTGCCCAGGTAAGTATCTCCGACTTCCTCTGCATTTTTCTTCTGATTTCTTTGAATTAATTAGCTCTTCACACACACTTTCGCTCTCCATTGCCCACTTCGTCCGCTTCACCACATCACCACCATTCACGTGCACATCTTCGATCACTCTTCTTGCCTTCCATAACCTCGAAGCACTCCGACTTCCCTTCTCTGAGCTCGCCGAAGAAGATCGTCGGTCACCGCCTTCTTCGTCCCCCTCACGGCCGACCATCTCACGCACTTCACTCCCCCCCTTCGCACGAAGCTTTGGCTATTGGTACTAACAATGCAGAACCTAAAGTCTTCAACAACCGGAGCCTCATCAGAGCAGAAGTTGTGAGTTCCTCGTCCGATTCTTCGGTGTCAACCATCGTCTCCAGACCGCACTGCAGCTCGCTCGTACCTCTGACTTCATCGATGACTTCTCAGGAGGCTCAGGGGAGATTCAGTGTGGCCTAGCAAGGGAGGAGGAGCTCGGAGCCCTTCGCCGGAGATCTATCTCCGCCGCCAGTTGTAGAAAAGGATGAAGGAGCATGCACTGTTGGATGCTCCTCCCTGGAGCTCATCCAACGGCGCAGAAGCATCCATGTCGACATATAAAGCAGCTTCCAACTACCGTCCGATCTCGATGATTGGACGGTCTTCGATCGTCCACATGTTATCGTCGAAGCCTCTTCGAACCTCAGCACCAGACCAGCAGGCTTGGGTACTCTGAGCCTCATCCGAGCCTTAGCCTGACTCCGAGCCTGCATCGAGCCTGCATCATCCGCCGAGTCTAACCGAAGCAGTTTCGAGCCTCAGAATCATCCGAGCCTAGAGCGCACGTGTAGGTCAGGTGCACTCTGGGCAAATTGCAGTAAGGCCCTCAGAAGTTTCTATTTTTGCAGACAGGTCTAGAGCCCATGTGCAGACCATGTGTGCCTGGGGTATTTTGCATTTATACCCTCGAGGGTTTCGATAATTGCAAAATTACCCTCGCGCGTATGAGTTATTTACAGGGAAGGTCCCGTACTTTATTTTATTTACATTTTAGTCCCTCCCCGGGACATGTTTGCTATTTACCTTTCATGTTTTCTTGCATTTATGCCCCTGGTTTCACTTGTGCATATCTTGAGCATCCTAGCTCTGATTGAGTCGATTTTAGTGGCATTTTGAAGCTCGTTTCATTGTCTTCTTGATGGAATGCTTATAATTAAGAGATGACACTATGAGTTTTGATGTATTATTTTATTAGGTAAGTGTCTCTAGTGTAATGATTAATACGCCTGATTTTTCCATCAATGAAAATAGCTTCATTAATTGACCCTGTTTTGACTATGATAAACTAGCTCAAGTATTCTTCTAATTCGGGTATATTTTTATGTTGTATGTCATCGCATCTATTTGCATGATAAAAAGAAAGTAAAAAAATGCATATTGTCTTGCTTGCATGCATTTCATCGACCTACAATTATTAATCTGACACTTAGTTAAGTTAATTCAAGTCCAAATATTACGAGAGATGCTTGTGTCCCTGAGTTCGACCTTGGGCTTGCCCAAGTAAAATATAAATACGACCATTTGATTCTCTTGACATGTCAATTAAATGGTTTTTGATGGACCTAATTTAGCCCGACTGCAATGACAATCTAAGTGTTAATTCAACACTATTAAAGGGTTGGATTTGCGGTTCATCAAATGGCGATGTTGTCGGGGACACAGCTCGTCTTTTATCTTGTTTGGATTTTTATTTATTTTATTAAGTGTTTTATTTATGTAGGTCAATTTGCTCATTTTTCTTGCATCGTAATTTTTTTTCTTTTCGAATGATATATAACCTTTGTTTTTGTGGCAGGGCCCTTGATGTTCAAGGAGGCGAGGAGCACGTACTTCCCCGCTGCGAGGAGCCACAGAGCAATTTTGGAGATAATTCGATCTGAAGGAAAAAATGTGTCTCGTATTTTATTTAATTTCATATGCATGTAACAATCATCTTTACAACAGTCTTTGATCGAAGACTCGCGCTTTTAAATGAACGAATTATAGGTGGTTGTGTGGGGATCGTCCCCACTTGAGTGTCGACCTAGGACCAGGCACGCGGCTCTTCGAGCTTCTTTCACCGTTTCATTTTTTGCGTGCTTGCTCCTAGGTAGGACACACTTTAAACAAAGATGCACATAGCATCGCTTCACTCAACCAAATTTACAAGATGTTCTTACCCGCTAATAGAAGCATGTTAGGCACGGTTTTCAATCGACTTGCATACATATTATTTTGGTTTTCAAAACAGTCCAAGTTTTCACGTATTTTTGCTAAGGCATTGCATGTTTTCTCGCTTAGCATAGATCGTGGTTTTTATGGATTGCATGGCTTTTCTCGATTTCCCTTCCTAGATTGGTCACCTAGGCTAATGGAAAATGGGAGTGACAGAAACATGATGATTGTTTGGTTTATGTGCTCACCTTAATTCAATGATAAGCTTAAGCAAAATAAAATGGGACTGTTAATTGCAAGTCAACCTAAAAATGGAGTAAAATCTTGTTTTGGGAGAGCAAACCCCGTGTTATGCAACTATTTTTATTTGACAATTTTGGCCGCATAAACTAGAATGTTTTAATCATCAATAAAACTGACAAGATAATCAACCAACATTTGTTGGTTTCACTCGTGCGAGTTGGTGAAATAAAAGGGATGTTTCATGCTTGTTTGAGCCATGAATGTTATGAAATCCTCTCTTAGACCCTAGGTACTCCATTTATCTCAGAAGATTCATCCACTCATCTGTATATCCATCCGACTTCTTCGTTCACCTTAGGTCTCTCCCAGCATTAAATCTCAATCTTTATACTTAGGCTACTCTCAGCCTAAGTATAGGGGGGACCTGAGTCCCTGTGATTTTTCTACTCATCTTTCCTTGCCTCGATACTTAGGGTATTTCTAACCTAAGTATAGGAGGAGCCACTTCTGTTCCCTTATATTTTTCTATATTTAAATGGACCTATGGACTTATATCATCTAGTGCTATGAGGACATAACAAAATTTAAGTACAGGGGTATACCGTATATACGGTATATGTACTTTAGCTATATTCTGAAAATTTTGAAAAATTTAAAACTTTTTGGCTAAAGTAAAATCCTCTGAACTAAGTGGACAAAATGATTTTCAAGGCTTTCTATATTAGGTTACACTATTTTTTATAGAAACACATTTCTTGAAAATATTTTGAAAATCTTTATTTGTGTGACATGGTATTGAAAATTCTTTTTGATTTCAAGGAAAGTTGAGTTTAACATGTGTTCTAACTTTTAATAAAAAATCTATAAAAATGAGAAAACCAAAAAATCCTTTAGGAGTCAAATTGATTACTAAACTAAAATAAGTAGCCACGTTCAGTGAGGGTTTACCCTTAGCAGAATAGGTGGTTTAGAGGACATTGCGTAAGGCTCCGTCCTCAAGCAACGGGCTCCGGCCTCAAGCAACGGGCTCCGGCCTGTACTTACACCCATACTGGCTGAATGCAAATGCATCTACTTAATTGATTTTAGTCAGTCATGATGTCTCTTAAAGTTTGCAAAAAAATGAAGGAGTAGGATTAAATTCCCTACATTCTCACTTCCACTCAGGATCAGAGATGTTCAAGAAAACTTGGTTTTTGAGATTCTGAGATTTTAAGTTAACCAGCCTTAGCCATCAGGGTTTTCGACTTAATCATCCACATTTCCCTAGGTTTCTAGATCTACGTGCTATATTACATGCTTAATCTCTGGTCATAAGAATATGATCAACACATCGCATGCACGACTGCGGTTTCGATGAGATGAGTTGAGTCTTCATTTAAGGGACTGGGTTGAGGGATTCGAGTCTGGACTTGATTTAATGATGCTCGAGGATGGGATAAAATCTTTGAAGGCTACATAAAACCTGAGTGTCAACATCTTTAGCCAGTATGAGAACTTGATTCTTATACTAATCTCTTGACATTGACCTAAGTGTCTGGGTGTTAAATAAATAAAAATATTGATCAGTGTGCGCCAACTTTTGGTAAAAGCAGTGGAGCTAGCCAAAATTACTACACAACAGTGAAATGTCAATCAAAAGCTCCCATTCCACAAAGTCAAATATCAAAGAGCTTACACCAAAGGCAAATGCTCCCAACCATTTCAAAGTGTCCACTTGGACCACTGCTATTAGGACCAGGAGTCGGGCTTGCACCAAAAAAGGGCTCTGCATCGTAAATGCTATAAGTCTGGGTCTAGAAGGTACAATAGGTACTCAAAAAAGGCACACCCCGGTGTATTCCCAGGAAAACAAGTGCAGATGGCTCCAACTTCTCTTGACGGACGCACTGATCAACACCAAAAATATGTGTTGCGTAATAAGGCACCAGAGAGAATCCTTGTTCTAATGAGAGGGAGAGAAGAAATGACACAATCTTATGCTCTCCCTCACTGGCCTTCCATCTACACTTTCAAGTCTGACAACTAAAGAGACATTGGACTGGAGGCAAGATTTGATTTATTCCCTAGTGTTTAGGATTGGGTCCTTAGGATAATTTATTGGACCAAGACCTTGGGTGACGTTCTGACTCTACTCTCGTCAACGCAGTCAACACTAAATGTCATATCCTTAGTTTATATGTACATCAGAGAGAGTCTGGAGAAATAGAGGAATTGGATGCCTCTTGATTAAGGCTGGGTTGAGCTCTAAGATTTTGGATCAATAAAATTGAGAAGACTTGAATAAATCAGATCCTGTATGCACATGCACAAGGGGGTTAATCCAGTTCATTCATTTTCTTGGATGCTCGGGGACGAGCATAGTTTAAGTATAGGGGATTGATGAAACCTTGTTTCATGTAAGTGTCAATAAAAACCAGTCAAAATCTTATAAATATCAGAGTCATTGAATAAATTAAAAACACAAAAAAATGACAAAACTAAAATTCGTGTGTTTTAACCCTTAAAAACACACTCAAAATTATTTTCTACCTTTATTTGACCTCATCTCTATTTTTAGTCAACATGAAACTTGTAGATCTCATCGAGATCTACAACTTTCATGTTTTGAGTTTTTCCAAATTCGGTACATTTTCCCCTTCATTTTGTCAAGTCTTTGTTGCAATAAACTGATTGGGCCACGTGGCGCCTTCTGGTTGCGCCACGCGACCCGCTTCATTGCGCGCCACGCACATTGTCTTTCTGTCGTCCGATGCTTCTTCTTCTCTCCTGATCACCACCGCCCAATCCTGCTTTGATCCCCGCCATCCAATCAAAGCTCGAACTCCATCACAACCCTCCAGCAGCACCTCACCCTCCTCCCTCCACGTGGCAACATCTCTACCGCTCGATCCGACCCCACGCCTTCATCTCAGCCACCCGTCTCCACCTGATTTAATCTCGCCATGTGGTGTCTCACGTACCGCACGATTATCTCAAGACCTATCCATCTCCACCGTTCTTTCCACTCCCGTTATCAACCACCCCATCACTATTCAATTTCCATCTGGACCGTTGGCCAGCGCCTCGCCCTCAGCGTGCCACGTGGCGCTGCCTACACCCTTCGATCGCATAGCCCTAATCCCAGCCGCCCCTTAGCGCCTATTTCTCAACCGTTGGATCGTGAGATCCAACGGGAGGGAACTCGTCTTCTACCTCGCGCTTCATCCTCTCTCCCACAATCTTCACCTCACGCACCCATCACTCCCTTCCTATTCCCGCCGCCTTCTCAGCCAACCTCGCCACTCACGGAGCAGCTCACATCCAAGCACGAACTCACATCTTCCTCGCAGGGCTCGAATCACCTCTCATCCCTCTCCCTCACGCTCCATATATTCTACTCAACCCACGTCCACAATCAGAAAAACCACTACCCCCATCCTTCGAATACCCCATTGTCAACACCTTTCCAGCTTGTCCACCTTCACGAGGGGCGAGACCCAGCCCTCCTCCTCCCTGTGACAGGGGGAGGGGCTAGGATAGAGCGATGACGACCTGCGCCCTTGGTGAGACCCACCGCCGTTCATGGTGGCGATGCGGTGGCTCAGCCCCGCTCGAGCTCCGAGGAATAGCCGCCTCGACATGCGACGACCCCGTACATCTACAAGATGCTCAGTCTAGGACCCCCCTCCGCCACTGCCCAGGTAAGTATCTCCGACTTCCTATGCATTTTTCTTCTGATTTCTTTGAATTAATTAGCTCTTCACACATACTTTTGCTCTCCATTGCCCAATTCGTCACGCACACATCTCCTATCACTCTTCTTGCCTTCCATAACCTCGAACCACTCCGACTCCCCTTATCTAAGCTCATCGGAGAAGATCGTCGGCCACCGCCTTCTTCATCCCCCTCACGGCCGACCATCTCACGCACTTCACCCCCTCCCCCCCCACACGAAGCTTTGGCTATCGGTACTCACAATGCAGGACCTAAAGTCTTCAACGGCTGGAGCCTCATTGGAGCAAAAGTTACGAGTTCCTCCTCCGGCGCTACGGTGCCAACCATCGTCTCCAGACCGCGCTGCAGCTCGCCCGTACCTCCGACTTCATCGATGACCTCTCAGGAGGCTCCGGGGAGATTCAGCGTGGCCTAGCAAGGGAGGCGGAGCTCGGAGCCCTTCACCGGAGATCTATCTCTGGCGCCAATTGCAACAGAGGTGGAAGGAGCAAGCACCGTTGGATGCTCCTCCCCGGAGCTCATCCAATGGTGCAGAAGCAACCACGTCGACATACAGCGCAACTTCCAGCTACCGTCCGATCTTGATGATCGGATGGTCTTCGATCGGCCATGTGTTATCGCCAAAGCCTATCCAAACCTCAGCACCAAACCAACAGGCTTGGGTACTCCGAGCCTCATCCGAGCCTTAGCCTTACTCTGAGCCGGCATCGAGCCTGCATCGTCCACCGAGCCTAACCGAAGCAGTTCCGAGCCTCAAAATCATCCGAGCCTAGAGCGCACATGCAGGTCACGTGCAATCTGGGAAAATTGCAGTGAGGCCCTTAGAAGTTTCTACTTTTGTAGACAGGTCCAGAGCCCACGTGCAGACCATGTGCGCCAGGGGTATTTTGCATTTATACCCTCGAGGGTTTCATAATTGCAAAAGTACCCCTACGCATGTGGGTTATTTACAGGGAAGGTCCCGTACTTTATTTTATTTACATTTTAGTCCCTCCTCGGGCCTGTTTACTATTTATCTTTCATGTTTTCTTGCATTTATGCCCCTGGTTTCACTTGTGCATATCTTGAGCATCCTAGCTCCGATTGAGTCGATTTCAGTGGCATTTTGAAGCTCGTTTTATTGTCTTCTTGATGGGCTTATAATTAAGATTTGACACTATGAGTTTTGATGTATTATTTTATTAGCTAAGTGTCTCTAGTGTAATGATTAATATGCCTGATTTTCACACCAATGAAAATAGCTTCATTAATTGACCATGTTTTGACTATGATTAAATGGCTCAAGTATTCTTGTAATTCGAGCATATTTTTGTGTTACATTTCATCGCATCTATTTGCATGTTAAAAAGAAAGTAAAAAATGCATATTGTCTTGCTTGCATGCATTTCATCGACCTACAATTATTAATCTGACAATTAGTTAAGTTAATTTAATTCCAAATATCACGAGAGAGGCTCTTGTACCTGAGTTCGACCTTGGGCTTGCCTAAGTAAAATATAAATACAACCATTTGATTCTCTTGACATATCAATTAAATGGTTTTTGATGGACCTAATTTAGCCCGACTGCAATGACAATCTAAGTGTAAATTCTACACTATTAAAGGGCTGGATTTGTGGTTCGTCAGTAATAGACTCAAAAAATTATTTTATCACCTAATTAAAATAGAAAAGACAATTAGGCTAAAGCTTTGCGACCTTTGCTGTGTAAAGTTGGTGGATTTAGGGTTTGACTTGCATGTGTTTTGTTTGTGTTCAAAGACCACACTTTTCAAGCCTTCAATATCTCTCTTTAACCCATCTTTCATGCTCCCTCTCCAATCCTTTTGACATTGAGATGGAGAATTGGTGTGATATTTGTTTGGACTTTGTGAATATATCACCTAACACTCAGTTTTATCGTCTCTTGAGATCCTAGATACATCTTATCCTGGACCTCCTTGCACTCAGTATTACTCTTGTCTTGAGTTCAATTTCAATAAGTCCACCAAGGGTATAGTTAGACCAATACCGATCCCTTTCTTACTTCCTTTCTCATCAAGGATGCTTTCATCTTGTTGATGACATGCTAAATTCTTCACATTGTTCCAATTCAAATCCTTTCGTGATGAAGATGAAGAAAATTCCAAGAAGATGCCTTCTAAGCAGCAGGCTGAGGATGATGAGGATAAAGATGACATGTTGTAGGAGATCCTTACTGTATTAACTTTAGGAGAGCAACAAAATGAGGCCTTAAGGAAACATATGGGACATGTGATAGAGGTGGATGGACTAGATAGGGCAGTGATGGGCGCTTACAACTCGACCTTAAATGACAACAACTGGCACCAGTTATACTAGCTAAAGCGTTTGAGTTGAAGCCCCATTTCTTAGGGATGTTGCTGAAGTTCAATGAGAATGTCACTAAGGAACCCTACACATTCATACGAGACTTTGAGTTAGTCAGTGACAACCTCAACCATCTCGTGGGTTGAACACGATTACATTTGGCTAAAGCTACCCCGTAGGAGATAAGGCATCCCATTGGTTAAAGAATCTCAAGGTTAGATGTACCACATGATTGCATTTTAAAGATTTATTCTTAAAAAATTCTACTCAGTGATGAATTGCAGAATCGCTACTCTAACTATGTTGAATTGTGATAAGAGCTATCAATAAATCAATAAAACCATGTCTAAAATATATTGGTGAAGAGAATATGGCTTTATTTGTACATGGATAAGTTCAGTGTCGAACACAAGGACACTAGCTATTGGGCTATCTAAATTAAGGTTAAATATCTAGGGTAAATGTCTCAATGTGATATTTAATCAACCTAAATACATGTATGATATTTTTAGCTTTTTAAATACAAGTTAAATGATGTGCTAAGACATGAATGAAATACAATGCAGATACATAAATAGATATAATCACACACTAATGCACGAAAACTCATGAACTAAGTCCTAAATGTAAAATATAATTAAGCTAAACTTGATAAAGAATTACTACTCCATTAAACACCCATATTATTATTTCATTCAATAAACTTAACTAATGAGACATTTATTTCACCTAATGATCAAGTAACAATTAATCAAGAAATAAATAATCTAGAGACAATGAAGAAATCACCTAATTGCAACCTGAATGCAATAAAGACTTCATGATCTAATTAATTTCTCAATTTGGTGTTAAGTTGAATTTACGTCAATTTAATCAAGATGTAACAAGTAATGAATTTTTTTGATTATCAAATTAAAATGTACGGGGTATATTAAAGAATAAAGCATGCCATAATAAATATAATTATCAGAGCTTTCAAAGAAAAACAAAATGAATTAATTTGGA
Source organism: Ottelia alismoides (assembly GCA_037367405.1). NCBI lineage: Eukaryota > Viridiplantae > Streptophyta > Magnoliopsida > Alismatales > Hydrocharitaceae > Ottelia > Ottelia alismoides. The sequence continues at coordinate 113,041 of JAZKJV010006776.1, forward strand.
TTAAAGATGATCGAGTTATTAATATAGCAAACCAAGGACTTTTTTAGCAAAAAAACACGGTTTAGAATATAAGAAACATCACAATGTCTGTAGCTTCGACGTAGGGTCAAGTTCATGTAGGCTCTAGGGTCAAGGTTGAGGCTCGGTGCTAGTTTGGTTCGTTCGATCAAAGATATCAAGGACACATGTACATATCCTCTAAAGCCTACTCCTCCTTGTGCGGTGGTGCACAGGCGATGCCCTGGTGGGCATATGCTTTTGCTTCTCTGTCCTCGGGTCTTGGTGAACATCAGAGCATCTTTGTAGATGATTGGTGAAGGCGATGGTGAGGTGATGAAAGCTCAGCGATGGACGTGGAGGCTAGTCAATGAAGCTTCATCGGAGAGGAAACTTAGGATCAGAGATGGTCCAAAATTCGACCAATGAAGGAACCCTTGACCTACAAGTGCTAGCACATAACTGAAGAAAATAGAAGGGTGTCTGGAGTGGAATGAAGGGTTGTCGAAGGGTGGCTAGAGGTGAAGCCCTAGTGGTCTTATTCCTTGCAGGAAGAAGAAAGGGTCGGATTGGTGAGGGTTCTTGAGAAGGAGTAGGAGGAATCAAAGAAGTGCGCGAAGATTGGGGTGGTGTGGAGAAGGTGTATGAACGATCATATGAACGTGAAGGTGAGTGTATGCGCCTAATAACATCCAAGAAAATAAAAGCGCAAATTGAGTTATCACTTGGAGGATGGAGATGAAGATTGGGAGTGGAAGTAAAGCTCGGGCTTGAAGCTTGGAGCTTCGGGTCGTCGCTCAACACTTTAACAAAGAGTGGAGCTCCAACAACACTCAGATGCAAGCTTCGACATGACCAAAGTCATCATGGATATCGCTGGAGAATAGCTCTGTCTTCCCTCAACCTTGCTCTTGCTTTCTTTCTCTAAGGAGGAACAGGGGGCTCAGAGAACTCGCACACAAGGGCAGATAGCCTTTATCCCCCCTAATTAACTTGGTTTTATGAAGGATGCAAATAGTTGGAGGAGGTGGTTTCAACCATTGATAAATTTCAGAGGTGAGTTGGAGGCCTTGGCCTAGGCGGTTGGACAAGAAGAGGATCACACGAATTGTCGATTGGTACCGAAATTAAGGCATGAGGACACATAAAGAGGCTAGGGAAATTAGGAGGAGTTACTCCGGCGAAGAGGTGTGATGCCTTGGGCATCAACTACTAGAGGTTGATGACGCAAAGGAGCTATTGGATCAAGCGATCCAACAATCTTGATGAAGGCAACATTGGTTAGAGAGCATCTGATCAAATGATCAGACACTTCAGAGAGGAACTAGTGCGAGAGAATTGGGACCGTCCGATCAAGATATCAGACGATCGAGAGAGAAGGTGGGCCTTAATAGAGGGTCGACCACATTGCTAGTCCAGAAGAGGCCATGTTGCCCAATCAGAAAAATCCAAAAACCAAAAAATAAATGATAACACAAAAAAATAGTAAATGATGTCAAATAAAAAATTGTTCAACATGAAAGCTACGTATTTTTTAAGATCTACAACTTTCATGGAGAACCTAAAACCAAAATACTCATATATACCTACAATTATTTTTATAAGTATTTTTACGAATATAAAAAAGTACTTATTTTACTTATTTTGTTTATTTTTTGTACTTTTTGAATAAGAACTAATATGTAATATATTATTTGCAATATTACACTTACTTTTATGGGATTTTGAATATGTAAGAAATACATAAAATAAAAATTTACAATAGACACATGAATGCAATAATATTATGTATTTACAATAATTATCCCTCATTATTAACAAGGTGAATGGTGTTAATTGTATTCAATTAATTGGTAAATAAATTAAACAGGCTAAGATAGAGAGCTAAATAATCAATACAATGACGTGAATATGAGATTCATCGCTCCCTATGCTTAATCCTTGCTTGTACTCGAGAAAATTAAGAATGAATAAATAAGTTGAATCCTTGACTATACATGTGGAATAAAAGACTTGAAATTCGAGACTCAAGTTTCATGTGACTCCTGAACTTCAAGATAAACCAAGTCTCATTCAAAAGGAACCCAACTTATCTAACTATCAGGCTCTATGTCTACATATGTATACAAAAGTATGACATTCGGTTTTGATCACACATACACGTGTAGAGTCTCATCTTCGCCCGAGGTCCCATTCTGGAGTGGAATGGAGGGTTGTCAAAGGGTGGTTGGAGGTGAAGTCCTAGTGGATCTTCTTTCTTGTAGGAAGAAAAAAGGGTCAGATTTATGAGGGTTCTTGAGAATGAGTAGGTGGAATCAAATAAGTGCACAATAATCAGGGTTGTGTAGTGAAGGTTGTTGGACATGCAATCCCACGACGAACCATTATGCAATAAATGTTATTGCAAATATACTTTTCTAATCTAAAATGAAGAATAACTAATTTCCATAATAGGTCCCTTAGTATAATTAGGGTTAGAAGATCATACAACTGTTGATTCAATTGCTAAATCATAGAGGCTGGTGCTTGGATGAATATCTAAAGAGTTAGATTGATGACTCATCAAACACCGTCAAATGATTATTAAGAGACGATCTCCAAACTGAGTAGGAGATGACATTCATTTCTCTAATGAGCTGATATCTAACCAAGTTCTTGATGCAGGTCCTCTCCATAGGAATAGAGATTCTAAGGTGTTAGATAAGTTAGGTCAAAAAGTTGACTTAACGAGAGCAAGATAACCAAGACTTATGTTGTATACTGTCATGATATAGGCACAAATCCTCTGACCGGAGATAGATACTATATGTCTGAGTATGTATACAAGGACATATAAGTAATGCGATCTCTCAAAGATATCATACAGGTTCATCTACTGAATAGAAAGACATGAGCTCACTCATGAGATATTGGGATCAAATTTCGTGCACAATCATCTCACTTTGGAAGCTTGACTAAATTTGTAGATTTGATATATGCTTTTGGAAAGTATATGATCAATACCTAGGTATGATATATGCTTTTGGAAAGCATATGATCGATGATGATCGTAATTTTTGAAATTCCTTATAAAACCTAAGAATATGTTTTGGCATACATATGTGCTCTTGACATTTAATCATGAATGACATGGTTCACTGCATTATGCAGAATAGTGGCTCGATAAGAAATGTACTCAAAATGTTTGAGTACCTGCCTAAACCAAAAGTCTTTACAAGTTAAGATGGATTAGATATGATGAGTGTCATCATTCTACTATATATACTCAAGTCATTCATGAAGCTTCATAATATTCATATTGTATGAATTAAATGAAGCATGTATAAATTGTATAGATGTTGAAATACTCTTATATTGAAATCTTTTGAGTTCAAAATAAGAGATCCTTTATCTTGAGCAATTGTTGCTTATGGATAAAGGAAGCGTAGTAGAAGCATGGGTCTGATCCAAGTGAGAAGGAAAATCGGAGAGTTGACCATACTTCTACGACTTCCATATGACATCCAAAGAGTTGGATGAATGCTAATACTACAATAAGCCGATGTACTGATAGTATGTATGTCTAGAATATCTAGGAGAAGGACTCATATAGTAGATCAGATAATCTACACTTAATCATTGAAATTGACTTGCTTATTAGATAAGATCAAAGTCTAATAATTGTATCACACTCTTCTACTAACACTTGCAATCGGTTGCATATATTTTAGAAGACTAGAAAATTTGATCTTAAGGTTTAATAATCATCCACATGGATATTGATGCAATTATTGCAAAAATCTCTATTGGATAAATAGACTTCATATTTTCAGTCGGAGAGCCCTTAGTGTTAGAGAATGTCTCTATGACCTTGATATTAGTATACACTAATTGTTTTATTTCTAAATGTTGGAAATAAACATGAATTCTGGAATAAACCTATCATAAAGAGTTATGATGGATATATTTCAGAAAGTTAACATCTAGAGTACTCAACTAAATTAGAAAATTAATGAATGGTTCATTAACATTTCTAAACGCTAAAAAAATTAAACCTTAAAAGGTCAATAGGAGGATGAAGATCATTTGACAATGATCTAGCATCAAGCCTTCGACATATGTTTGTTGATGAGATCAATAGACTAGTGAGAGATGAAACTTTAGACTGTCTAAAATTTCAAATCTTACATACATGTGAATATTGTATTCAAAAGTAAAAATGTCCAACACACCCTTCTCTGGGAATGGTGTAAGATGCCAATGTATTCAAGATCTCATACATATTGATGTATGCGGATCATCTAAATCATAACAAATATTAATGATATGTGATATTTATTGATGATTATTTATGATATGAGATTTCTTCCCTTCACCTTAGAAACCTTTGAAATGTTCAAATATTTTGCAATTTTGGTTTAGAGCCAAAGTTTGAAGGAAAATGAAATGAATTTGATCTAACATAGGTACAAGTACCTATTAGATGAAATCATGGAATACCTTATGGAGCATTCCTATCTTACTCCTAATAATACACCAAAACTCAATAGAGTTGTAGGGAGATACAATTGGATCATGGATGACTGTTGATAGGAAGTTTTGGGTTTTAGATAGATGAATTATGAATAAGTCATTTCAACCCAAGCAAGCATCAACAAAACAATTTATTTTTTTCTTCTCAAGGCAAAATAATTACAAAAATGTGTAGTAAGAGAGTTTTGCTATTTATTTTAAATGTATAGCAACAAGGTCGAACTCAGGGAGGCTACAATCCCGAGGGTTATTTTAATAATAAAAAAATCAATTAAAAGAAAAGGGGACTCACAAATGCAAACTTTCTTAGTTTTTGTAGGATTTTTATCTTTTTAATTTTCTTATTTTTTTATTTCTATGTTTTATTTTGTGATTTTCAATTTCTAGTGGTTTTAGTTTTGATTTTTTTAATTTTCAAAAATATGATTTTCAAGACAAATTTATACACAAAAGAAATGCATTTTTTGGATTTTCCAAATATGATAAAAATGATAAAAATTCCTATAGAAAATATTTTTATGTTTTGATGAATTTCTTACTGTTTTTGTAATTTTTCAGAGATTTTTAGATTTTTTAGGATTTTTAAAATGAATAAAAGCAGAGAAGAATGCAAACAATGAGTAAACAAGAATATTTTTCAATTTAAAAATACCAAATGAATGCGAAAATTATGAAAATTATTTTTCCTAAAACTATGATAAATTTTATACAAACAAGAATTAGAGTCACCAATTTTGTATTTTTCTACATTTCTCTGTGATTTTTTTTATAATTTTAGGTATTTTGCATTTTTTGTTTTAAAACTAATTAATGTGTTAAACTTGGATAGGAAATAAAACACACAAAAAGAAAACCATTCTGTTGTTTTAGAATTTTTGACACAACATTCATTTTTTTTATGAATTTTCAAAGTTCAAATAGGGAAAAATGTGAATTTTTAATAATATCAAATTGTAATTAAATGCAATTGAAAAATTATACCATGAACAAACAGAGATAAGGTACTAACTTAATTTTTTGAGAATTTATTGAACAAAATAATATTTATTTTACCAAAAAGCATGCAAATCAAAGTCTGGATGTACAAGACTGAAATGCAAACATTTAATGTTATGGAATTAAAATATATTAATAAATAAAATTAGGATAGAAATCGCAAATTACCCAGTTGGCGTGTCCGTTGCGTACGCTATATGGAGAGTAGGGGTCTCTTTGTAATTTTTGAATCCTCTAGGGGTGAAGTTGCATTTTTTTGATTTTTTTATTTCCCTAAAGTTACTATGGGGCTTCTGTTCCACTAAAAAATGGGGAAGGTGTGGATGGTGTCCCCCCTCTTCTTCTCCAATCAAAAGGTGGCAACAACGATAGTATCGGTGACCGACAAATGGAGACGTCACGATGGCTCGCGTGAGGTAGGGAATGTTGCTTCAGGCGAAGGTGCTCTTCACGTAGGGAGGCTGAGCGTACAGGTCACGATTGATGGTGAAGATGGATCGACGATGGGACTCGGTAGGGTGGATGGGTGGCACGATCAGTGGAGCGAGCTTGCAAAGAGGAGGCTGGCGTGACCCCAGGCGGCGTACGATGGAAGATGGTGCGGCCGCAGAAGGCACAAGACTATGGAAAATCGAGGGCTACGACAACCAGCCTGTGGTGACGATGAGCGACGTGACGACGATGTGCGACTGGCGTTGAAGCGGAGGAAGCTGCTACAGGCGGCACCAAACTTATTTTTTTATAATATTTTTTTGAACATTGTCTATTGTTTTGTATTTTTTTCAAATCATATGTACATGCAATAAAATAAGATAACTCGACTCGAGCACGATGGCTTGGTCAAAGAGATATAAAATAAAATAAAAGGAGAAATATGATTAGTTTTGGAATCAGTGAAATGGGAGATGGATTCGGGTCTCCAGCCATCGTGCATGGTCGGAGGTGTGTGGTTGCATGAGGTAGAACAGAAATGTGGAGATCACGAACATGAGGTGGGTAATCGGATAGATTTGAAAAATTAGATCAATGAACTATGATTAAGAACTCCAATATAAGATTGAAAATGGACAATGAAATTAAAAACGCAAAAATTAAACTACTATTAACCTAGATGGAAAAAACGAGAAATGAAAATGGGTCTAACTGAATGGGAGCAGATAATACTGTAATAGCCTCGACGAGGACCGACTTACCGGATGGCTCAAAAGCTGGGCACCTCTCTATGACAAGAATGTTCTTGGAGAATAGGCTCCTCTCACCAAAAGATTGATCAAGTTGGAATGAGGGAGGAGGATCCAAAAAAATAGAGGAAAAAATTGAATTTGAATTTTCAAAATTGAATGAAGAGGAAAATAAGGGAAGAAGTTAGTGTTGGATAAAATTACATATCTACATAATTAATTAATTAATTAAATTATTTTCATCACTTTATTAAATTAAATAATAAATATTAACTATTTAATTTTTTGTGGTGGTTATTTAAGGAAATCAACTATATACATATAATATATACATATGGTACATTACATACATAGTTAAATTAGGAAATTAGTTTCTTTTATGTTTTGTTTTTTATTTTATTCTTAATTTAAATAATTATTAAAAATATTTACAATTATTCATAAATACAATATATATAATAAATATGGATAAATATATATAATAAATAAATGATAAAATCGCCAAAACCACCCTAGAAAACCGTCTTTCTAACCGTAACTCCAAAAATCACAAAACACTACCATTTTAAAAATAATTTAATTTAGAATACGATGGAAGTGAGTTTGATAGAGCCGAAATTGGTCTTTCAATTATTGCTTTACGACTTTTTCCGAGCGTGGTACTTTTATTCTGTACATGTTTTTATTTGGCAATTATTTTTATTATTTAGAAAACATTCTTATTTACAACTTTTGTTTTTGAAAATTATTTAATTTGAGGTCAATTTATGTACAAATAAAATAGTGTAAGTTTTATACAAATTTACACAGAATAAACTTAAAGGTATTTACAAAGTTTTTTTTTGGATTTTCTGATTAAAGACCTTATCTCCCCCTGCTTTATTCTTGGTTGATCTTGTCAAGTCTTAACCTTCTCTTGGGGTTCGGGTTAGCCTATATCTATTACATATATACAGTTTTTTATTTTCTTTATTTTTTCTTTCTTTCTTTCTTTCTTTATTTTTTAGGTTAAAATAATAATATATTTACAATATTTACATATAGATGCAAGTTGCTAAGAATACAGATTTATTAATATATACAGGTGTTTTATAAGGGATTTTAAGCTAAACTAAATGAATAAAGATGGTGAAATGCAGATTCATCATCCCCCTTTGCTTTACCTTTGCTAGTCCCTTAGCAAACACTTATTTGAAAGAATAAGTGAATAAATGAAAAAGAAGGAAAAAATAAAGAAATTAGGACAATTTTGAGTATTAAACATATCTTCATAAAATTGTAGTATGGAGCTCTATCAAACCTTTGGATTATTAATGTGGCGGAACCTTAATGCCGAAATGGATTTAGAACCTAAAAACCTTCAAGTTCCACAGGACTCTTATTCAGATCACCTCAATAGTCAGGTCAAAACAAATCTAAGTACACAAATTCTTATCACTATGAATCTTTACGTGTACGATGTAAGTGAATTATAGCTCCCCATTTCAAAACTAGCAAAGAAACAACCTCTCTCAACAAGGTAAGTCTAGTCCCCCAGTCTAGCAACTCTTTCCTCGAGGAGCAGTGATATTCCCATCTAAGTTCAAGTACAATTAACTCAAGAAGAGGAGATGGAGAAGAGAATGGACGGTAACTAGTGTGGCTACCTATCCTTGGATGCATGACCAATGTAGCCAAGTCATCCGCTGCAAGCCTACAAAAAATTGACTTTGATGCTCTTTTTTTACTTGTATATACACTCTGGCGTGCATTTTACTTTTCAATCAAGTATGTCCACCCTTTTGGAGATTCTGCATTATTTCCTTTCTTTTTTTTTGAAAATATATACAAGGTGCAACATGTACATAAGGAGTTTTTCCTCTTGAGCTAGTAGACTATCCCTCTTATGAAGCATTAGTGCAACCCCACAACATCCTATCTTTAGATCTCAATGCCACTAGATCATGTTGAGATGCACTACCCTCCCTAGAGGAAGATGGATATTCCCACTAGTTGTTACATACTTGTGTGATATCCCAAGCCAAAATATTCTGCCTCCTCACTACCGCCTCCACTACGTGTAGAGTGCTTGTCCAAGGTAAGTCATGGTATAGAAGAATCATGCGTGTGTTGTTAAATATTCTACTTAGACTAATCAAGACGACATGTGAACATAGTCTTATGGACTCAAAGAAAGAAGTCACTAGGACTTGAAAAGTCTTAACTTCAGTTCTTATATGGTGCCTTTGAAATTAAGTGGATTAAGGTCCAACTAAGTTCCATTCTTCGATTTTATTCCAGACTTAGTTTTAATGTCAATATTATCCTGAAAAATGCACATGCAAATGTAAGAAAATATGGACAAAGTAAAGAAAAGAAATCAAAATTCTCTCTCTCTCTCTCTCTCTTTAAAATAATTTTCCAATTTTGAACTTTTTATGGATTTTTGGAAAAAATTATGCACATGTAAAAAGAGTTTTTTTAAACAAATTTTAATTTGTACATTTTTATAGACTTTTGGTTTTATAGTTTTAGGGATTTTTTAAGGGGAAAGGGTTAGTAAAATATATTTAATTATATATATAATTTTAATATTAGAGATTTTTTTTTGTTTTTCGTTTGTTGTTTTTGTTTGTTGTTTTGTTTTTTATGTGTTTTTTTGTTTTTTGTTTTTATTTTTTTGTTTTTGTTTTTTATGTGTGTTTTTCTGTTTTTTATTTTCTATTTGTTTTTTTAAAGATGGAAGGTGACCAAAGTCTATATACACACATGTATTTTACACATTTATATACATATACCAATAATATAAAAAATAATTACATTTAAAAGTACAAGTTACGTATAAAGTATATAGATAATATATATGACACCCCCTATACTTAGCTCGACCTATGTCCTTGTAGTGATCAGAGTGCGACAAAGGAAGAATAACTCATGCTAAGTATAGAAAAGTGAAAGGACTCCTATGATACAATGACTCAAAGAAAAGATGAAAAGAATAGAAGTCGATGATCCCCCCTATACTTAGGATCAAGTAATCCTAAGTATAGATGACTGTACAAAAGGGAAAAACCGATGAAGAGAATGTACAGACTCAACGTTTCAACTTGGCCCCCTATACCTAGGGTAGAATAGCCCTAAGTATAGAATATCAACAAGTTGGGGGACAAGCGAGAGATCGGAAGAAAAAAACACAAAAAAGACGATATGAACAATATCACTCCCCCTATACTTAGGGTAGAGTATCCCTAAGTATAAGCAACAACAAGAGTGATGAACATGATGAATATAAACAACACAAATCATTCACCCACCTATACTTAGGATAGATTACATCCTAAGTACAGCACACAAATATACACAAACAAGAGGTGAATGATAAACAGAAGAAGGAAGGAGCAAAGCAAGACAAAACACATATATACAAAGTAGACATTGTTGAGGTGCCTCTCAACAAGCACTAGAGTTTACGCCCCTAGATGGGCGTAAAGGATAGGACAAGGAAGAATCAAGGTCCGGGACAACATCTGTAATGCGAATACAATACTGTCGCTGTTGTCTCGGAGTGAGAACAACAACATGGTCGAAAGTGCAAACAAGGTCACCCAGACAAGCAATCAGACGGGTGTCTACTCTCAGGTAAATATATGTGTAGATAATATCAGGTACTTGTAGCACCAAAGAAATCCTTAGCTCATGGTCAGAGTGGAGTAAATGGTTGAAGCTGAAAAAATGGAACGTGAAGAAGGAAGGATCTATCATGGAATCCTATATGTCCATCACCATCTCGAAAATTTGTGGAAGGTCAAGATTAGGAGATTCAATAAGAAGGCTGATATCCGATGCATGTAATGAAGAGAGATCAAGTATAGCATTAAATAACTTGAGGTTGGCTCATCCTTGCGAGTCTTGTCAAGGAGATAAGAAAGATCAAACATAGAAAGATCAGAATTATTAGAAGAATCATGAAATTCAAAATAATCAGAAGACTTGGTGTCGTGATCCGACAGATCAGATGCCCAACCACGGAGTGAAATCGAATACAAAGAACACACAACCCGTAGATAACCATTGGGGAGATGTGAGAAATTAGGATGATCCGAGGAAGAAAACGAATGATTATATTCAAATTACGGGTTATCTCTCGAAGTAAAAGAAAAACCGTCCAATGGATCAGGAATACTAGGCTCAAAGAAACCTTGGTCAAGATCAAAGAGATCATTGACCTGCTGACGGATCCTAAAATGCCGAGTTAAGGATGTGTTTTTATCTTTTGTGTTAAAAATAAATATGTCGTGCGTTGTAGGCGGCAATCGGAAACGGTCAAGAAAATAACCACACAAAATTTAATCATTTTTTAATCAAGTGGTTTTATGTTTATTTTACTTGGGCAAGTCCCAAGGTCTATCACAAGGAGGCAAAGGAACAACCTAGAATTAAGTCTATCAAAGTTCGTTCACGGTTTTCAAGGTGGTTTTTTTGTTATTTTCAATGCAATAAAGGGTGCAAAATGCAAATTCAGCCTATTTTAGGGACTAAAATATAAATTACGTTCAAACAATATCCGAAAAATATGAAACTTGGCCACAATGTAAATTAGGATGAAATGAATGCACGATAATTTTTTTTTGGAATTTTTGGATGCAAAATGAATTTTTTATGGATTTTTTAAAGGTAAACAGAATGATTTTCAATATTTAATTATAATAAATATTAAACCAACTTATTTTCAAGAGATAAAATTATATAAGATCTATCACTATTAAAAATTATGCAAAATGATTTTTTATGGGTTTAATACCTATTAAAAATTAAATACTAAAATATGCAAAATGATTTTTACAAGACAAAGTATGCATGTAAATGCAAATCTTTTTGGGAATAATGTCAAGCACAATTAATTCTACAATATATGAGTTTTCGGGGATTTTTAGAGCAATGATTAATCAGCTATGAATTTCAGAGCAAGAAATGGGCAAAATATGCAAATTTCCACAACAATTATTTATTAATTAACCATCAATCACAAAAATACCCACAATATGTCAAAGTGTAGAAAATTAATTGACAAACAAAATGTTATTTTTAGATAAATCAAGTACTGCAACAAAGAGGTCCTAAACAAGGGGGAAACACAGGGGTATGAGTGCAATAAATAAATGTAAAACAAATAAAGATATAACTGCAGTGGGGAGGCTAAAATGTAAATACCTATGCTCTAGAGGGTATTTCTGCAAAATTTCCCAAGTCACGTGCGCCGCACGTGACCTGGTCGGTGGGGAGTTCTGGCGTAATATGTGAATCTTCCAGGGGCCACTTGTAATTTGCCCAAAGGGCACGTGCGCAGCATGTGACCCCCTGGGGTTGTTGATGGTGCTGGCGCGCCCTCCCCTGTCACGTGAGGAGCACGCGGGAAGGTGTCTCCGGTTCTGGGTCGGACCAAGGCGAAGGCGAGGCGGAGGTGGGCCGGCGATGCGGTGGAGCGAAGGCGGAGGCAATGGAGAATCGGCCTTCCTCTGGCCGACACACGACCACGAGGAGGCGTTGTCGGTGGCTGTCGAGGCGGAGGCGATGGAGGTCGGCGGTGTTGACGAATGAGGTGGTCGAGGAAGAGGGAATCCTGGACGGTGGAGACCGGCGTCGATGTTGCTAGCACCGCGATGGTGTCAATGACGTGGTGAACGCGATGGAGCGTCGTTGTGGCCGATACACGGTAGAGGCGGAGGAGGGCCCTTGGCTCTGGTGGGCGCGCGAAGGTGGCTGGTGGAGTATTCGAGCGGCGAAGCGGAGGAGAAGGCGTTGGCGTGGCAGTGGTGAGGCGGAGAGACGGTGATAGAGAGAAAGAGAGAGAGAGAGAGAGTACCTGGGGAAGGGCTCGACGGCGCGTATGCCGGAGCGGAGCAGCGACGGAGAGCGGGACTGCGGTGAGGAGCGGGGCTTCTCGGATCACGTCGAGGGCATGGTTGTCACGACCGGAGGCCAGTGACGACGGATGAAATGCGAGGGAGGCGGTGGCTCTCTTAAATAGGTGCGGTGCTCGGCCGGAGATAGAAGGAGGGTCAGCGAGATGTAGGCGATTGATTGGGCGGCGAGATACGGGGGATCACGGAGGAGATCCGGTGGCGACGAGATTTGTGGAGGAGATCGGAGAGGCGGCGACGAGATACACACAGGCGGTGCAGTGAAAATCGCGGAGGAGATGGGCGGCCGAAAGGGGATCTGGAGGTGGATGAAGCATAGTGGCCATCCGATCGGCCGAGATCGGACGGCCTGGCGTGCGCCACGTGGCGAGAGGGAGAGGGACAGGGCGCGCACGTGCTTGGCACGTGCTTGGCACGTGCCTGGGTGGCACGTGCCTCGCACGTGCGTGGTTTTAAATTTTTTTTATAAAACGAATTATAAATATGCGAAAAATGGCTGACACGTGGCGGCACCAGGTGCGGCCACGTGTCAGCACCTGAAAATTCGAAGATAAAAGATTTTGTAAAATCTATATTAAATAGTAAATGACCTCGGATCGAAAAAGTTCCTTCACGAAAATTGACCTTCTCGATGAGATCCACAACTTTCATGAAGAATCAAAACCAAAATCGATCATTTGCATAAAGTGATATTTTTGGGTATCCCATGTACATAGAACACCTTGATTTTGGGGTTTTGTAGTTTTTATGTTATTTTTAGATCAGATAAAAATTCCGAAAAAATATGATAAATCAGAGATAAATGGTTACACACTAATCTTTTTTTGGATTTTTATTAATCAATAAAATATGTACATAAAATATTAGGTCAAAAACCGCTAAAATATACAGTATACAAAAGAGGCCCAAAACTCAACTTTCACATATGAGCTCTGATTCACTTGAACTTGGTCTTGTTTTGAAGGTAATTGAATGAACATTAGTTCAAAAGTGAGTAGGATTAAATCGGACACTGGATGAGGAAGATATGAGGTTTTTAGTCTGGAAATCCTGAAACTAGGGTTTGGGTTTTTGGTCCACTTATTTGGGTTAGTTATTTTATTTTATTTTTTCTTTATTCTTGTTAGTGATATGTACACAGTGGAGGTGGTTTTGGCTTATTCGGAGTTAGCATGAATGAATTAAAAATCGGGGAAGTTAGGCTATTTACAGGTTAATTTTGGATTGGATTTTTGGCTTCTTATTTTGTGCAGAAATTTGTGCTAAAATGCAATTCTTATGAAAACATGTATGAATGTTAATTATGCAGAATAGATGCCGAAATGTTGTTGATTTTAAGGGATTTGACTTAATAAATGAGATCTAGAGTGATGAATACGAGATTCATCATCCCCCTATACTTAAAGCATGCTCGTCCCTGAGCATCAAAAAGAAATGCCATGAAGTGAAATGAGATTGGGTTCCATACCGAGACCATGAGCTGAAGGTGAAAGTGAACCTAAACTAAACCTTTGGATTATTTGTGTGTCGGAACTTCTGTGAGACTTAGAATTTTAAAATCAACAACCCTTAAGCTCTACACATCATTGCTTACAGTTTCGGCTCAGAAGTCATCTTAGATCAATCCTCTTCCCAAAGCATACCCTATGAACATTGAATAACCGACTCTTGTGTGTGAAAGGTTTTAGCTCTTCCCACCCAGAATGCCGGACTACCACGCAAACCTCCTTTCCAATAACTCGTCCTCAGGGAGTCAGGTATTTCCTTCTAAGGTTTGTCGTGCTGTGTTCACAAACGAATTGGGGGGAGAAGTTAGAAGAATGAGAAAAGAACTGGAGGGTGGCCAGTGTAGTCACCTCTCCTTGTGAAGATGGCCAGTGTAGCCGAGTCTCCATCAAGATCTGCAGGTTTCCTGAAGCTTGGACCTTTTTGGTCAGATTTTATTTGGTAGTTGCTTCTTTGTATTTGGAATTTTTGGTGGTTCTGCTTGGATCTTGTTTTGCCCCTACGGATATAGAATCTTTTTATTTCCGTACATTTTTTGGGGTCTTAGAAAAAATTGTGCCCAGCCGTCCATCCCTTTTCCGAAGCTTTATTTCATCCCGTACTCCGGTCTTTAGATTTCCACGCTACCAGAAAAGAAACTTACACAGTCTTCCAACATCCCGTCTGAGTTGAGCTAAGTGCATAGTGCGAGAGTACAAATTAATTTCTTATTCCAGAGTTGTACCCAGAATGAAGAGACTAGGTTAGACACTAAGAGTCAAATGCTGCACATTGTCATGTTGAACTCAAAGAATTAAGTCAACGACCTGAAGACTCCAAAATCCTATTTCTCGGTGAAGTTCCTCTAAAAATTAGGTGGATTCAGGTCAAGTCGGACCACTTTCAGTTTCAGCTCATAACTCGGTTCAGAACCCAAAGACTTTTCACATACGCAAATGTGATGCTGGATGAAGTGCAGGTGTGTGGAATGCATACATATTTTTTTTTGAATTTTTTATGCAAAGGATTTTTGTTGTTTATTTTTTAATGCAAAAAATGAATAAGAAGTAAGTCAGTGTTTTTTTCTTTCCTTTTTTTTGTTTTTGTTGTTGTTTTTTTAATTACCCACCCCGTAAATACATATAGACTTACGTGAAAGTACGAGGTATGGCTAAAATATATACACAGTATATATACAGACCCCCTATACTTAGCGAGTGCTGTGTCCTCAGAGCACAAGAAGAGTAAAGAAGACATATCTCGGGCTAAGCGTAAGAGAGTAAAATTTTTGATATACACTGGTCCGCCCCCCTATACTTAGACTGTGAATAGTCTAAGTATAGAAGAAGAGCGCAAAAAGAGGTGGTTGGGATATGTAAATGAGGAGAGTATATACAGGTGGGTGTCGGTTCCCCCTATACTGAGGAGAGCATATCCACCCCTCTGGTCAGCCTAAGTATAGAAGAGGGGTGGATATGGAATGATTGGGAGACAGGAGTGTGATGCGGAAAAATGGTATATACAAATGGCATCGGTCCCCCCTATACTTAGCCTTGGCCTAAGTAGAGGAAGAAGCTGTACAAGAAGACCGATGTGGTTGGGAGGGAGGGTGGGTAGCCGATGATTAAGGCGGTTTACGGCTGATCTTTTTGTGAGCCCGTGGTGGGAGATCGTAATGATGAGACGGAGATGAAGTATATGATTCCCAACTACTATCAGTGTCATCCTCAGAAAAATCATGATGGATAGTAGATGAAACATTTGAGTCAGACGAAAGGTAGCCATCATCAGAGTTATCCTCAGAGGAATAGTATTTGAAAGTGGACACACTCCAGATATTCATGTCTTTTTGTTTCTTCAATTGTTTCCTCAAAATTCGTTCCTTTTTAAGATCAATCGGTTTGTCCTCAAATGAATCTTCAGATGCTCCGGTCTCAGTCAGCTCATAAGAAATAATTCCAGTGTACTTGTGAAAGGTAGGAGCATCTGCTTTGGATGAGTAATAATTAGGAACGGGAGTTGTCCAACAAGAATCGAATTTTGGATCCTTGCGAAGATATGGCTTTAGAGCTGCCGAACAGACTTCACTCATGTAGACTATCTTTTCTGGACCTGATGAGGGATCATCAGTCGATTCCTCTTCCGAAATGTCAAATCTGACTTTCTTTTTCTTGTTTCGTGAAGCTGTCGGTTCACTTGAGTAACCAGATGAATAGCCATTGGAATTCTTCTCCTTGGTCGGTGTTTGTGCTGCATGTTTATTTTTAGTCTCCTGAATGTTGGTGCACTCTCGATTTGGGAGGATTTGGTCAAGATAATCAGAGTATGTTGCTCCAGGGTGCGACCATGCATATGTCTCAGGATCGTAGTAGAAGGATTTGTCTATTTTGAGATCCGCGGGAATTGAGATACCGGGGAGAGTCTCTGCATGTTCATTCTCAATTGATTTGACATTTGAGCATTCCTGTGTCAAGTTGAAGTAATCCATGTAGTCAGCATAGGTTGACCCAGGGTGTGACCATGCATGTCTCCGGATCATAAGATTCATATGCTCGATTTTCCATGGAGAGCGTGGCTGGGAATGGAGCAGGGGGAGATTCTCTAAACCAATAGTCTCATCAACAACCACAATTTTAGGTGTAGCTGCAGGGTAGGGCTCTTCTAACATTTCAGGTTTGCGGTTGTTGGGGACTCTGTGGGTTGCCTCAGAAAATCATGGTTCCTCAAAGATTGTATCAGATCGTAGTGATTCCAATGCCGTAAAATTTATTTGCCGAGTCCCGCAATCAATAATTGCCTTAGACAATGCTAAGAATGGCTTTCCGAGAATAATTGGAGACTGGGTGAATTCTCCTTGATGCTCAATATCAATGATCGTGAATTCCATTTTGAGCGGAGCACCTTGGAATATCATGATGACAGAAATGATTCCTCTTGGCCGTTTTATTGATCGCTTCGCCAGTTGAACAATCTCTCGTATTTTTTTGATCGGTCTGAGTTTAAGTTCGTGAAACAGAGAGGTCAGGAGGATATTGATCGGTGAATCGTCATCTATCCTAGCATGGGTGAAAATTGTGTCTTTGATTCTACAGTCGAATCTGGGCAACCTCTTCACTATGCAGCTTTTGGTTTTTCTCCTCAACACCAAGGAGGAGGCCATTGACAAGATATGTCTTTCTATTTTTGTTCTAATCCTTCCCGACTTTTTTATCATTAATTTGTATATTAAAAATTTCTTAAGGTCGGGGAAGTGTTCAATGGCCTTTATGAAGGGAAGTTCAAAAATTAAGTATTTTTCCAATGCTTCCCATACAGTAGGATCCAAATTCTTTAGATCTTCTTCGGTCTTAATTTTTATAAAATTTTCTGGATTTTTGATTTTTTGTAGTTTTCAAAATTTTCATTTTTTTGGTATTTTCTGTGTGGTGTGGTGATGCGGTGTGTTCCAGAGATGAGAAGGGGCCTTGATATTCAGAGTATGGATCAGCGACATAATCATTCCTACGTCAATAATGAGCAGAAGTATTAATGTTAAAATCATCCCTAGGTCTTTGAATATCCTCAAAATTTTTATCATGAGATCCAATCCTTTCCTCATTCGTTTTTATATCCGAGCAACCATATAATGAGATTACTCGATCGGCAAATTTTTGAAATCTATCCTCCATCAATTCAAATCTTGTTTTTATCCTCGAAACATTATCCTCAAAATTTTGTTCATGATCAATTATGGGAGCAGTCGATTTTTGTTCGATGATTTCATCTTCCATTTTTCTGTATGTGCGGAGAGGAGAGTTTCTTGAAATATACATTATATGATCATTTTCTGAAAATTTCTCCTCAAAAATTATGGAAGGAGGCTGCTTATATGGTCCAGGCATTTGTATTTGATCTGAGTAGATATCCATCCTTTGATCATGATTAGTCAGACCTTGATATTGTGGCGTCTGCATACATGGTTTATATGTGTCTAGGAGGTCAGTCCAGTCCTCTGTATGAGTATCATGTTTGAAGAGGGGTCTGTCATGGTCCATACAACGCTGATGATCATTAAGTACGTATCTTTCCATCTGAGTTTGGTTTCTCAGCCAGTCATGAGACTCAAAGGGATTTTGATCTTGAAATGTTCATTGGTGAGAAACTGAGAATGAGGCAGTTCAGTCCAAGATGGTAGGTGGTTAGGTGTGGTTGGATGATTTGAGAAAGGATTCAATGAGGTGGCTGAAATAATCCGCGGGTGAAAGTTTCCCGCAAATGTTGGAGGATTATTGAAAGAAGAGGATGTAGTTAATTTGGGCTTAACCGAGACAGATTTATTTTTATAGTATAGCTCTGATGGATTTTTAGATAAATGTTCGGGCAGAAATGATGGGTTGAATCTGCAAGAGTTTTTTCTCAAAAGTTCCATGATGAGAATTAAATGAGAGAGATGGTTGCACGGGATAGTCAAAAGAATTTTTATCAAGTGTGCGGCTTTTGATTTTCGAAATCGGTTCACGCACACCAATGCAAACACAAGTCAAACCCCAGGTTCACCAACTCACACGATGAAGCCGTAAGAGTTCGGCTATTATCTTTTCAATTTTAGTTGGTGAGAAATCAATCTTGGAAAAAAATTAGCGAGCTGTTAGGTGTCGAAATTTTCTTACAGACTGTCCCGAGTTCGTACGACTAGTTGCATCCACTTTCAACCAGTATAGGTGTAAGTACGGACCGTAAAACGACTACCCGTGTTACTTAAGGACGGAGCCTTACGCGGTGTCCTTTAAATTACCTACTCTGCTAAGGAAGTCTGGACCGATTATCGGCTACCCGTATTCCTCACTGAGAAGTAGCTAATCGTTTTTAAAATCAGTAGTCTGAATGAAAATATCGGAGCTTGGCTCCAATATTAAGTGTAGTCTCTCGCTTACTCAGAAAAATAAAAACATCCAAGGTCGGGGTTACTCTCCCGTAAGAATTCTTGATTTTATGGGTTAAGTTTAGAATCGGCTATATTTAGCAGACCCAATTTTAATTTGGTGATCACTGAAGAATTTAAGTGAGCAAAAATATACGTCTACCGTCCAATCCCAATTTCCTTTAGAATTATGTGATAAAACAAGAGGGAGAAATTTGGGAAAAGCCGATGCACACGAAAACAATGATGTATGCTCAGTTAGAAGACTTACAACAATGAATCCTCGCAATCTCCATGTGGGATGCTAGACTAAAATTGAAAATTATTCTATATGAGATGCAAGCCGATGAAAAACCACACCTAATCAGAAAGTTCTATTAGCGGGAAGAATTGAGTTAAATGTTGGCTAAATTGAACGATCTATGTGCGTCTCAATTATTGTGAAGTGTGGTCTTACGTCCTACGAGCACAACCAAGAATTAAAAATGCTCTGAGAGTCGTATGTGCAGGTCTAACCTAATCGCCACTCAAGTCGGGTCCCACCCTCACCGGAGAGTGAAACAGGCCACGACACACCACAGAAAAAGTTAGAGGTCGTGTTACACACACGAGAGTCCAAGCGGACACCGCTGTAAATAAGCAATTAATTACAGGAATTAAAATTTACAGAAATAAATCTAGACTCTACGTTCTCTCACGACTCGACTCGATCTTAATTTAATTGCATTTTTTTAGGAGGTCGGTGAAGATGCTTCGGTTTCTTGAAAAACTGCTCCACGTACGTTGAGTACCTCCCAAGAAAAATAAGAGAGATAGTGTAAGAGAGTGAATAAATAATATATAAAAAATAAATGCTGAAAATAAATTGCAGGAAAAAATGGAATTTACAATGAAAAATTCGAGGGTCAGACTACCCGAATGCGGAAAACCGAACGAAAATTTTAAGACAAAAATCTAAGCCGTTTGCCTCCCTGGCAACGGCGCCATCTGACGGATCCTAAAATGCCGAGTTAAGGATGTGTTTTTATCTTTTGTGTTAAAAATAAATATGTCGTGCGTTGTAGGCGGCAATCGGAAATGGTCAAGAAAATAACCACACAAAATTTAATCAATTTTTAATCAAGTGGTTTTATGCTTATTTTACTTGGGCAAGTCCCAAGGTTGATCACAAGGAGGCAAAGGAACAACCTAGAATTAAGTCTATCAAAGTTCGTTCACGGTTTTCGAGGCGATTTTTTTTGTTATTTTCAATGCAATAAAGGGTGCAAAATGCAAATTCAGCCTATTTTAGGGACTAAAATATAAATTACATTCAAACGATATCTGAAAAATATGAAACTTGGCCACAATGTAAATTAGGATGAAATGAATGCACTGTAATATTTGTTTTGGAATTTTTGGATGCAAAATGAATTTTTGATGGATTTTTTAAAGGCAAACAAAATGATTTTCAATATTTCATTATAATAAATATTAAACCTACTTATTTTCAAGAGATAAAATTATCTAAGATCTATCACTAGGGTGATGAATCTCAGAAAAATCCTAAACGTTGAAAATTTGGGGGTTTAATACCTATTAAAAATTAAATACTAAAATATGCAAAATGATTTTTATAGGGCGAAGTATGCATGCAAATGCAAATCTTTTTGGGCACAATGTCAAGCACAAATTCTACAATATATGATTTTTCGGGAATTTTTAGAGCAATGATTAATCAGCTATGAATTTCAGAGCAAGAAATGGGCAAAATATGCAAATTTCCACAAAACAATTATTTATTAATTAACCGTCAATTACAAAAATGCCTACAATATGTCAAAGTGTAGGAAATTTATTGACAAACAAAATGCTATTTTTAGATAAATAAAATACTACAATAAAGAGGTCCAAAAAAAGGGGGAAACACAGGGTATGAGTGCAATAAATAAATGTAAAACAAATACAGATATAACTGCAGTGGGGGCTAACATGTAAATACCTATACCCTAGAGGGCATTTCTGCAAAATTTCCCAAGTCACGTGCGCCGCACGTAACCTGGTCAGTGGGAAGTTCTGGCGTAATGTGTGAATCTTCCAGGGGCCACTTGCAATTTGCCCAAGGGGCACGTGCGCAGCACGTGACCCCCTGGGGTTGTTGATGGTGCTGGCGTGCCCTCCCCTTTCACGTGAGGAACACGCGGGGAAGGTGTCTCCGGTTCTGGGCCGGACCAAGGCGAAGGTGAGGCGGAGGTGGTCCGGCGATGCGGTGGAGCGAAGGCGGAGGCAATGGAGAGTTGGCCTTTCTCTGGCGACACACGGCCAAGAGGAGGCGTTGTCGGTGGCTGTCGAGGCGGAGGCGATGGAGGTCGGCGGTGTTGACGAACGAGGTGGTTGAGGAAGAGGGAATCCTGGATGGTGCAGACCGGCGTTGATGTTGCTGGCGTCGCGATGGTGTCGATGACGTGGTGAAAGCGATGGAGCGTCGTTGTGACCAACACACGGCCGAGGCGGAGGAGGGCCCTTGGCTCCGGTGGGCGCGCGAAGGTGGCTGGTGGAGTCTTCGAGCGGTGAAGCGGAGGAGAAGGCGGTGGCGTGGCAGTGGCGAGGCGGAGAGACGGTGATAGAGAGAGAGAAAGAGAGAGAGAGTACCTGGGGAAGGGCTCGACGGCGCGGATGCTGGAGCGGAGCAACGGCGGAGAGCGGAACTACGACGAGGAGCGGGGCTTCTCGGATCACGCCGGGGGCACGGTTGTCAGGACCGGAGGCTAGTGACGGCGGATGAAGTGCGAGGGAGGCGGTGGCTCTCTTAAATAGGTGCGGTGCTCGGCCGGAGATAGAAGGAGGGTCGGCGAGATGTAGGGGATTGACTGGGCGGCGAGATACGGGGGATCATGGAGGAGATCCGGTGGCGGCGAGATTTGTGGAGGAGATCGGAGAGGCGGCGGCGAGATACGCGCGGGCGGTGCGGAGAAAATCGCGGAGGAGATGGGCGGCCGAAAGGGGAAAGGGGATCTGGAGGTGGACGAAGCACAGTGGCCATCCGATCGGCTGAGATCGGACGGCCCGGCGTGCGCCACGTGGCGAGAGGGAGAGGGACAGGGCGCGCACGTGCTTGGCACGTGCCTTGCACGTGCGTGGTTTTAAATTTTTTTATAAAATGAATTATAAATATGCGAAAAATGGCTGACACGTGGTGGCACCAGGTGCTGCCACGTGTCAGCACCTGAAAATTCGGAGATAAAAGATTTTGTAAAATCAATAATAAATAGTAAATGACCTCGGATCGAAAAAGTTCCTTCACGAAAATTGCCCGTCTCGATGAGATCTACAACTTTCATGAAGAATCAAAACATCAATCATTTGCACAAAGTGATATTTTTGGGGTATCCCATGTACATAGAACACCTTGATTTTGGGGTTTTGTAATTTTTATGTTATTTTTAGATCAGATAAAAAGTCCGGAAAAAATATGATAAATCAGAGATAAATAGTTACACATTAATCTTTTTTTGAGTTTTTATTAATCAATAAAATATGTACATAAAATATTAGGTCAAAAACCGCTAAAATATACAGTATACAAAAGAGGCCCAAAACCCAACTTTCACATATGAGCTCTGATTCACTTGAACTTGGTCTTGTTTTGAAGGTAATTGAATGAACATTAGTTCAAAAGTGAGTAGGATTAAATCAGACACTGGATGAGGAAGATATGAGGTTTTTAGTCCGGAAATCCTGAAACAAGGGTTTAGGTTTTTGGTCCACTTATTTGGGTTAGTTATTTTTTTTTGTATTGTTTTCTTTATTCTTGTTAGTGATATGTACACAGTGGAGTGGTTTTGGCTTATTCGGAGTTAGCATGAATGAGTTTAAAATCGGGGAAGTTAGGCTATTTACAGGTTAATTTTGGCTTCTTATTTTGTGCAGAAATTTGTGCTAAAATGCAATTCTTATGAAAACATGTATGAATGTTAATTATGCAGAATAGATGCCGAAATGATGTTGATTTTAAGGGATTTGAGCTTAATAAATGAAATCTAGAGTGATGAATACGAGATTCATCACATGCCAAAGTGAAGGGATATGAGCTTAGGAAATATTGGACAACATTTGACCCTCTGAGTGAAGGGTGGGAGGGGTGGAAAACATGAGTGATGAAGATTGATTTTTTATTTTTTTAAGTGGATGCTAATGATCTTGAGGAGATGAATAGAACTAACTCAACACCAAGTACAAACAAACACAATGCAAACCCCCAATTCACCAACTCAATGTAATGTGAAGATCGTGAAGGTTCGATCAATTATCTTGTCAAATCTAGAGTTAGGTGATCAAATACAAAGTTGTACAAACACTTAGGTTGGATTATGGGATTGAGACACTAACCTTAGTGTGCACGTGAGCAAGTAAATGCGAATACAGTGAAGGGGTTGCTCTCCCAAAATAATGATGTGAATCAATTGCATTTAATTTTACGGGTCAAAGTGATATTGGCAATCCCAGTTTTAAAAGTTTTAATTTTTTACTTTTTTATATCTTTTTAAAAACACATCTTATGAATTTTCTGATTTCCTTTATTCTATATCCACAAAACAGAGGGAGGAAAATGAAAAAGTCAATGCGCGATTAAACACAATGATGCATGCATGGGTTAAGAGATGCGTACCTTGTCGGCAGCACTCTACATGCAAAATGATCCGTGAAGAATTTAAATACAAATTTAAATAAAACTAACTTATATGATGCAAGTGAACCGTCATAAGATGATAGCTTATATGATGGGAAGAATCGGTGTTAACTAATCAGAAGAGACCTGAGTCCAGTCTTGGAAGTTGCTCGGTGCCTGCCGCAACAAAACCTGCTAGTGTTGTATGGGACTTCTCACTATGTGTGGTTTCTAATCTAATTAAGTTAATTTTTTATTTGACTAAGTCTAAATGCGATCTATAGGAACATATATTCTATTAGGGTGTTTGGACCTTAGTTCTACCGAGCTCAACCAAATAATTAAAGCAATCAATATGTAGCTCACTAAATCCGCATGAAATAAAGGAAAATAAGGTGGTGGAAAACAAATCTGGTGAGGATCCCCCATGTGCAAAGGCACTTGGCAAAATGACCCCACAATAAATGAATGTCCTTTTGCAAGAGTTCAAATGCTAGAAATAAATAAAGAAAAGTCTCTCAATTTTTTTAATGCTTGGTCTCCTTCAAAACTTATTCTCTTCTTCTCATGCTCTCTTGTGGATCAGTGAAGAATCAGCCACCTCCGCTTTGCTTGGCTGCGCTGGATCTCCTAAGAAAGTCATCGTCGCTTGTTGGGCCCTCGCAAAAAAAAAGAAAAGAGAATGCGTAAGAGAAACAAGTATATTGAAAAATATGAGCACAAATAATGAAATAAATAAAATGAATATGTACAATGAATTACATGCGGTGGAATATAAACAAATATTTACAACCAAGAATAGTAGGTCAAAAGAGAAACCTAACTACCCGCACCGTACCTCCCCGGCAATAACTCCATTTTGTTGATAAGAATGTCTGGGTTTAGATAGATGAACTATGAACAAGTCGATGCAACCCAATCAAGCGTCAACAAAAAAATTATTTTTTTCTTCGCAAGATAAATTAATTACAAAAATGTGTAGTAAGAGAATTTTTCTATTTATTTTACCTGTATAGAAACAAGATCGAACTCAAGGAGGCTACAATCCTGAGGGTTATTCTAATAATCGAAAAAAATCAATTAAAAGAAAAGGGGAATCTCAAATGCAAACTTTCTTGATTTTGGGCTTTTTTATCTTTTTATCTTTTTATTATTTTATTTCTATTTTTTATTTTCTGAATTTTAATTTTTAGTGGTTTTAATTTTAATTTTTGAAATTTTCAAAAATATAAATTTCAAAACAAATTTATACATAAAATAAATGCATTTTTTAGATTTTTCAAAAATGATAAAAATGATAAAAAATTCCTAAAGAAAATATTTATGTGTTTTGGTGATTTTTTTACTGTTTCGTAATTTTTCAAAGATTTTTAGATTTTTTAGGATTTTTAAAATGAATAAAAAAGGAAGAATGCAAATTACGAGCAAATATGAATATTTTTCAATTTAAAAATACCAAATAAATGTGAAATTATGAAATTATTTTTTCTAAAAACTATGATGAATTATTTAGAATCAAAAAGTGGAATCACTATTTTTTATTTTTCAACAATTTTCTGCAATCTCTCTTAAGATTTTTGGTATTTTGCATTTTTTGGGTTTTAAAAGTGATTAATGCATGAAACTTAGGTAGGAAATAAAATACACTAAAAGAAAACTATTCTATTTTTTTCTAGAATTTTTAATGCAATATTCGATTTTTTTATGATTTTTCAAAGTTCAAACATGGAAAATGTGAAGTTTTTGATTTTTTAATAATATCAAATGATAATTAAATGTAATAAAAAAGTTTACAATGAAAAAACACAGATCAAGAGTCGAACTTATTTTTTTGAGAATTTATTGAATAAAACAATATTTTTTTAACAAGGAAAAACATGCAAATCAAAGTCTGGATGTACATGACTGAAATGCAAACATTTAATGTTCTGGAATTAAGATATAAAAATAAATAAAAACAATATAAAGATCACAAATCACCCATTTGGCGCGTACGTTACACGTGCTGGATGGAGAGCAAGGGCCTCTTTGCAATTTTTGAGAGCTCCATGGGCGAAGTTCTATTTTTTCCAATATTTTATTTCCCTAGGGTTACTGCAGGGGATCCTGTTCCACGCCATAATGGGGAAGTGTGGCCGCTGTCCTCCCTCTTCTTCTCCAAGCAAAAGGCAACAACAACGATAATATCGATGATTGATAGATGAAGACAACACAAGGACTCGCTCGAGGTAGGGCTAGGCGAATGGTGCTCCAAGCGGAGGTGTGCTTTGCGCAGGGTGGATGAGCATACAGGTGATAACTAATGGTGAAGATGGATGGACGTCGGGAGTCGACGCGGTAGTTGAGTGGCACGATCAGTGGAGCGAGCATGCGGAGAGGTGGCTGGCACGACCCCATTTGACGCGCGATGGAAGATGGCGTAGCCACAGGTAACGTGCGACTGTAGAAAATCGAGAGCTGTGGCAACCAGCCTGCGGTGGCGATGAGCGGTGTGACGGTGATTCGCGTCAAAGGTGGAGATTGGTGATTTAAGTCGTGGTGGTCGCAGCTAGTGATGGTTTTGGATGGCGACCGACGGTACGCGACCGTCGTTGAGGCGAAGGAGGCTACTACAGGTGGTACCAAACTTAATTTTTTTTGTAATATTTTTTTAAACAACAACTATTTTTTGTATTTTTTTCCAAATCCTGTGTACCTATAATAAAACAAGATAACTCGACTCAAGCACGGCGACTCGGTTAAAGAGAGATAACGTAAAATAAAAGAGAAATATGAATGGTTTTGGATCCGATAAAATGGGAGATGGATCCGGGTCTCCGGCCATCGTGCGTGGTCGGAGATGCATGGTTGCGTGAGGTAGAAAAGAAATGTGGATATCGCAGAGATGACTTGGATAATCGGATCGATACCGAAAATTAGATCAATGAACTATGATTAAGAAGTACAATCTATGATTGAAAATTTATAATGAAATTAAAAATGCAATAAATAAACTACAATTAACCTAGATGAAAAAAAACGAGAAATGGATCTCATCGAATGGGAGAGGATAACACCGTAATGGCCTCGATGAGGACCGACTCGCTGTCACTAGACGGCTTGGAAACTGAGCACCTCTCTACGACAAGAATTCTCGAGGAAAATAGGCTCCTCTCATCTAAATATTGATGAAATTGGAATGAGGGATGAGGAATCAAACAAATAGAGGAAAAAATTGAATTTGATATTTCAAATTTTAATGAGGAGGAAAAGAAGGGAAGAAGTTAGTGCTGCATAAAATTACATTATCTATATAACTAATTAATTAAATTATTTTCATCATTTTATTAAATTAATAATAAATATTAATTATTTATTTTTTTGGTGGTTATTTAAGGAAATCATCTATATACATATACTATATACATATGGTACATTATATACATAGTTAAATAAGGAATTAGTTTAATTTATGTTTTAATTTTTAATTTTTTATTTTAATTTAAATAATTACTAAAAATATTTACAATGGTTTATAAATACAATATGTATATAAAAATATGGATAAATATATATAGTAAATAAATGGTAAAATAGCCAAAACCACCCTAGAAAACCATTTTTCAAAGTGTAACCCCAAAAAGTATGAAACCACTGCCATTTTGAAGATAATTTAATTTAGAATACGAACAGAAGTGAGTTTGATTCTATTTGACTTCATATGGAGCTGGATTGGTCTTTCAATTATTGCTTTACGGCCTTTTCCGAGTGTGGTTACTTTTATTCTATGCATTTTTTATTTTGCAATTATTTTTATTATTTAAAAAACATGGTTGTTTACAACTTTTGTTTTAAAAAATATTTAATTTGAGATCAATTTATGTATAAATAAAATAGCATAAGTTTTATACAAATATGCACATAATAAATTCAAAAGTATTTACAAAGTATTTTTTTTGGATGTTCTGATCAAAGACCCTATCTCCCCTTACTTTATTCTTGGTCAATCAAGTCAAGTCTTGACCTTCTCTCAGTGTTCGGGTTAGCCTGTATCTGTCACATATATAATCTTTTTTTACTTTATTTTCCTTTATTTATTTATTTTAGGTTAAAATAATAATATATTTACAATATTTACACATAGATGCAGTTATTAAGAATTATTAAGAATACAGATTTATTAATATATACATGTATTTTATAAGAGATTTTAAGTTAAAATAAATGAATAAAGATGATGAAATGCAGATTCATCAATGACATGATTTGTTTGATAATGACTCTTAGCATAATTACCTCATAGTTTCCAAGTATATATAGTAGAAACTACAATATACATCCTTAATAAGACTCCATGTGAATCTAAACCTGAAAACCCTCATAATCTATGGTTTGGAACCTAGCTTAATGTTGGATACTTGAGGATTTAGGGTTGTTTGGTCCATGACCATGTCATGTATGCAAGTAAGCTGAAATCTAGCACCAGAGAGTGCTACTACATTAGTATTATAAAGATGGTAGTGGATACATACTTTACAACCTTGAGGTTCTTAAGAGATTTCATCTCTAAGAATATGATTCTTAGAGGATGAATCTCTTGAGAAATAAAATGAAAATGAAGGAACTCATCGAATCTTGAGAAGTTATTGAGGCTCTTGAAATCGAAAACAAAAAGGAAAATTAAAGATGAAACACATAAATCTCTTCAAATTAATTTGAGGAGATAAAACCACCTAAAGGGTATGGATCCATGTGTCAGTTAAGTCTAACAATGATCTGACTTCATACGATGAAGCTTCTGAGGATCATGACATGGAAACATGAATGTTAGCAATAAGGTAGACTCCATATACAAGTGTTGTATATGGACCCTCAAGAATCCACTATAAAGGTAAAACCTAATAGGTGTAAATGAATATTCAAGAGAAAAATGGAATCTGACGGGAAGGTAGAGACCTTCAAAGAATGTCTCGTATCCACAAGATACAGACGAAGAGAAGACATTGCTTGTGATGAGACTTGCTCTTCAATGACCATGCTTAAACCCATTAGAATATTACTACAACTTGACTTTGACATCTACAAGATGGAAGTCAATATTGCGTTCCTCTATAAATACCTCACCATGGATATTTATATGAAATGGTCCCAGGGCTTCATAGTTGAGAAAAGCAAGGTGTGCAAGCTAAGGAATTCCATTCATGGACTCAAATAAGCTTCTAGTAGCTGAAAGATCAGATTTAATGAAATTATAAAGGTTATGATTTCATACAAGATGTTGATGAACCGTGTGAAGCTTAGTGGAGTGCCATTGTGTTTATCATGCTAAATGTAGATAATATCCTAATTGTTTGGAATGATATACGGAATAATAAGTGTTCTATAACTGGTTATTTCATACCCTGAGATGAAAGATCTCAAGGATACCTCTTAGATCTTAGTTCTGAAGATGTTCAGAAGTAAAGAGATAAAGGTATTGGGACTATCACATTAGTTGTACACCTTGGACATGTTTCATCTTTGGAAAATTCCAAGGAAGACTTATTACCTTAAGATATGGTATTGACCTATCTAAGGGATAATACCTCAAAGAGTTGAGGATATGAATACCAATGTTACATGCTATAGTGCATCAACTTTGGGAAGCTCACTGTATGCTAGATATGTACAAAAGGTCAGATGTATGCCATGCAGTGGGAATAGTAAACTGTTACTAATCCTACTATGGAGATAAAACACTTTATTGCAGTAATAAAAACACCTTCAAAGAAGAAATTTTTTTGAGAGAGTGATCTCAAAGTCTTATCTTCAAGAACTTAAGACGTATAGATAGTGATCTAAAAGGTCTTAACTGCAAATGCCTTATAAGATATAAGACCATGTCTTAGTCTTAGGAGATAGATATCTCTAGGAATAAGGGCATTCTGATAAGGATAAAAGAAATTACTTATTGGTTATAACAATTATTGAGTTACTTCTTTAATAAGATTGAGTATTGGTTGCATAAGATGCAACATTCACATTGAATGTGAGCACTGTTATTAGGAGATATGTGATGAATCTCCATTCATTACCTTTATTCTATCATTTTGGCCTTAAAAACCCTGCCTAATGTTCGTATTTAGCATTATTTTGTACAAATTAACATTCATTATTTATTCTATTTATTGTATATAAAATACAGTTTTTATGCCAAAATTATATAATAAAGAAAAGAAAAGAAATAAAATACCAAAGGTATTTTATGATCCTAAATCCCAAAACCTAGGCATCTTGATGACTGGGTCAACAAGGATTAAAGAAGGGTAGATAATGGACATTTATTCAATAAAAACCCCATTCATTTATTCATCTATAAGTCCTTTTTCAGGACCTATTTTATTTTCTATGTTTATACCTCAAATAAAAAAACTTTGTACATGAAAGTTGTAGATAAAAATACAAATAAAAATAAAAAATTGATTTCATACAAAAATAATATACAGTATACATTTTATACTCAAAATAAAAATCCAAAATCCTAACTTCCCAAGCCCATATCTCCTAAATAAAAGCTCAAAATGTATCAAAATCACCTTTAATTGTATTACTTTTATATAAAATATTCATTTTATTTATTCTTTATTATTTTTATAAGTTAGTATTTTTATAATTTTGTAAATATTATTTATAATATACGTACATATTTAAAATATAATTAAACCATAAAAAAAATATTAAAATAAAATATGTATGCAACATACATAGATGAAATACATATATAATAATTATACATATTTATTGTGTACAAATTATACGAGAAAAATATAACAAAAATATATTTATGTATATAAAAATAAGTTATAAATATATAAAATAATAAAATAAAGTAACAAAATTAAAAATACACAATAAAAATAAAATACCCAGACATATATGAATATACCTATAAATAAAACCCTAAAAAAATAAATTTGTAATAAATTGACTCGAAAAACAAATAAAAATAAATATTAAAATACTATAGAAAATAATTTTTTTATTTTATAACTTAATAATAATAAATTCATTTAATATTTATTTTATAATGATTTTTGGGGCTGGTTTTTCCTGGTTGGTCCACGTGGAGCAACCAGGTGGCCCCGCTTATTGACCTTGGTCAACTGACTGACCTAGTCCCTAGCCTTTGTTAGAACCTAGTTTTTGTCCATCTTCTTGATTTTCTATCTTATGATATGTCAGTCGAGGAGATGTAGACCCTTTATGGATCTTGGCCATTGTTCAACCATGATTCTCGCTGGGTACATATCTCGCACCATGCTGCCTTCCATCGATCTCCACGCATGTCGAACTCTCCTCCTCCGTTGCTTGTACATTTGCACCTCCTACGCCATTCTTCATTTTGGTTTGGTTTTTCCCTGGTTTTGCCCCCTTAGAGTGCCCTTGGTCTAGATCCTCGTAATAGGAGCATCGACACGTGCTTTGCAGCGAGGAAGGAGTAATATGGAGGCTGCTCCCAACCACCTCTGCCACCCATTGGCGTTGGGGGTACCATCTCGCGGTTCTTAGCCGCTTGAGGTTTGCTTTCTTCATTTTTAGGTATCTTTTATGTTCTATTTTAATTTCATGCTTTCAAATTAGCTTCTAATTGCTTGTTTTTGTGTAAAATCACAAATTTGTAGTTAGTCGGAGGCTAGTTCTGGAGAACCCTTTCACCATGCTCTGCCTGTTCTACGACCCGCAAGCCACCACCATTCTCTTCCCCTTCCAATTCCTTTCGCCCACGACCATTCCATTCAACCTGCTCCCTCCTGGATTAGGTTCCCGGTGCTCCACCTTCATCACCTCGCTAGAGCAGTCGCCACACTATCTCATTCCGCTCCTTTCAGCATGACATCACCTCAGGTGCATTCATTTTTCTTTGCTTGCACTAACCTTGCAGGTACCCGAGCATCACAGCCTCATTTGAGGTGTTTTTGGTGACAAGAATATTATCCAGGTACCTAGAGCTCCAAGGACTCCATCACCATCCCCCGGACATTTTGGATTCTAGGAGGTACGATCAAGAGACCATTGGAGGAGCTTCTGGTGGCTAGAAGCACTCACATCACTGGATCAGAGTTCGCCAGAGGTGAGTTCTTCAACAATTATTCCAATCACCTCAACCACCATTGGATAAAGAATAACCTTCAAATTTGCTTAGTTGTCGCTGGATTTTGCCACTGCTCAGCCGTCAGATCAAGAGGAAGATCTAATCAGGAGCATTGATCGCTGAAGCATCATCAACCGCACAGGAGTTGACATGTGGACAAGTGGCGGATCTCAACCGCACGATCGTGTGCCTTAGGGGGTAATTTACGAAATACACCCTTGATTTTTATCGCTTTTATATTTAGTCCTATAAATTACTTAAATACTTTGAACTTTTATGTATTTTGCAATTCAAACCTTGTACTTTAGTGTAACTAGATATTGGTCCCTTGCTAGCGCATCTCACATGCCATCCCACATGAGGTGGGAATTTTGTAGACAAACCCTTACGACTTTTGTTATTTTTATTTAGTCTAAGATTTTTTATTTCCAGTTCTATATTTTTGGGAAAATTGCAGAAAATCCCTCGTATTTATTTTACATTTATGCCCTTGTCAGTTCAATAAATTTTTTGTGTTATTTCTATTTATTTATAGTGTTTGTGCTCCAAAAAATCCCGAAAAATCATGTTAAATTCCTGTTTGCACATACTACCACGTTTTATCTTTATATTTGCAATTTAGGACTTTTTTCTATTTACTTAAAATAAAAAAACACAAATATTCCATGTTTACAATATTACATACCAAAAAAATATAAAATCTTTTTAAAAATTCCAAAAAAAATATTTGTTTTGTTTATCTATTTATTTTATAACTCCTAAACCCAAAATTTCTAAAATAGAAAAAGAAAAACCATAAAAAAATTAAGAAACCCCAAAATTCTTTATAAAAATCCAAAAAAAGTCCAAAAATTCCAAAAATATCATTTTCTATTTTATAATTTTATTTATATTATTATTTACATATTAAAATTGATTTAAAGAATTTTGGACACCATTTGCTAATTTTAACTTTATTTAAATTCAGTATATTTATTTAATCCCTGATTTGGGATATATTTGATTTTAAAAATCTATAAAAATTAGCAAATTATTAGAAGATCACAAAAATAGTTAAAAGTTTTTAAAACCCAAAAACTTATACTTTCTGTATTTTTTTATTTTTATTAGTGTGTATATATATTACCATATAGCGTATATATAACCTTATATTACTTGTATATATATTTTATATATCTTTTATACAAGAAAATATGAATTAAAAATTATAAAAAATATATATAAAATGAAAAATATAAAATTTAAAACAATAAAAAAAATAAAAAATAGAAAAATTATATATAACCCACAATAAAACAAATAGACACGAAAAATACACATTTTGGAATTAATTTTCTCCGATCTCCCATTTGCTCCCTGTGTTCGACACTCTACACATACATGCACTATACATATCCTTTGTAGAGTTATAATAAATTTCAACTCCACACTTTTATTTTCATTACTTTATTCTTAATTGTGGTTTAATTATTGATTGAATTAGGATTTCATAAGAGGTCACTTCGACGATTGTTGATCGGCCTTGTGGATTTACAAGACCTTTGTTGAATCTCTATTCATCAAATGGCCCTGTTGCCTTGGAACAACGTCGTGCAGATTGGCTTTTTACGTGTGTCTTCTTTCTTATCTATTTTATCACATTATTTATTTTCTATTTTCTTTGATGTTATTTTGTGAGTTGTCTAACCACCCTCTTCTTTGTTGACTTTGTTGCAAGGTACCGTAGATTGAGGGAGGAGCTCTTTTCGGAGTGCATGTTCACCCACTTGAAGTGGAGATACCTTTTTTGATTTAGCTGATAGAAGAGAGTACAAAGGAGACTTGGATGATTTTTTAAGACAGTATACCTTACCTTGTATTTTACTTTATTATTTTGTAATTTGAAGTGAGAGAGATGCTATAATTGTAATAACTCAAGACTCTCAAGACTCTTCACACTTCTCAAGGTCCACTGCTCGAGGAATTGTTCCCTTGGGGGCCTCGTTGTTTTTGTTGCATTTGTATCATTTTAATTTTTCTCTATTTTTTGCTTTTGTTTGTTTTGCTTTATGTGATTGAGCACTAGTTTGCTTGCTCGATAGATTAAGGTCCAAACACTTAATTGCATTCGCCTATACTTATAGATTTGTGCTTGGATTTAGTCAAAATTTTATTATTAGTTATTTGGATTTGTGATCGCGTGCCGAGAGAGGTCGTATACAACGCTTGCAGGATCTGTTGTGTCGAGCACTGAGTAGCATTGAAGTTGAGAACTTGGTCTTATTTCTAGGTAGTTGACATTTTGTGCTTTACATTGATAACAACTCTTGTATCTAGGGTGATTTCATCGGATTGTATTTGCATATAGTGTTGGTTTCAATTCTGCCTAGCATCCTTGTGTGAAGAGAGCTGGAGGCAAGGTAAGCATTTCTACTTAGCTTGTATCATTGATTTCACCTCGCATTGCTTTTCCGACTCTCTCCCTCTGATTTTGGTAACCTATGATCTAAAAAGAATTGACTCCCATTTAGGTTCATGCATTCTTACTAAAAATCCAAAAAGTGATAATTATAAATTGAGACTGCTAAGCTTACTCGACCCTAAAATAAATCAAAAAGAAAAATCTTTGTCTTGGGGAGAGTAACCCCCTCATTGTATTCACATTTACTTTATCACATATATACTAAGGAGTATTGCCCAAATCACAGTCCAACCTAAATGCTTGCACAATTTTGTATTCTCACCTATCTCTAAAACACAACCATGACCGGTCTCAGGCCCGGGTAAATGAGGAGGGTTGCATTAGGTAGCTGACAGCCATCGTAAAATAGTTGGAGACAACTTCCTAAATAGTATTTTTTAAAATACTATTTATGAAGTTGACTCATGAAAATCAAATCTTTTTTCAATGTGGATTTAAGCAAACATACATATTTCGTTGGGGCGTTCCCTATTTGCGATGTGTTGCATTGCCCGAATGCAATGAAAAATTGGCAAGGCCTGCTACATCGCAGCCTGGATGTATTTTGAAATTTGCAAGAGTTCTTGCACGAGGAATGCATGCATGTAATTAAGTTAGTTCTGCTACATCACCGCCCGGATGCAATCCAAAATTTTCAAGGGTTCTTGCATAATGGACACATGCGATTAAAGAAGTTAGTCCGAAAGAGATTGCAATGGATGTTGCAGATTGGTAGTTGGAATATTGGCACTTTAACTGGAAAATTGACGAAGATAGTGGATACGATGGAAAGAAGGAAGATTCATATACTTTGTCTTCAAGAGACTAAATAGGTTCGAGAGAAAGCAAGGGAGATCGAGAAGACATGCTTTAAACTTTGGTATTCAAATAAAAATAAGGGTAGAAACAATGTTGGAGTGGTTGTTCATAAGGATTTGAAGGATGTGTGGTTGAGGTGCAAAGATTCGGTCGGATTATTTTGCTAAAAGCGGTGCCTGAAGAAGACATTCTGAATATCATCTCAGTTTATGCACCGTAAATTGGTTTAGATGAAAGGAATAAACAAGCTTTTTGGGAGGATTTGGATAAGATTTTACAAGGAATCCTATAAGAGAGATGATTTTCATAGGTGGAGATCTTAATTGACATGTGGGAAAAGATGCTTCAGGGTATGTTAGTGTTCATGGAGGACATGATTTTGGGGATAGAAATGAAGAGGGAAAAGTCATTTTGGATTTTTGTAACATCATATCAAACACTCTTCAAGAAGAGGGAGGGGTATTTAATTACTTATAAGAGTGGGCCAACTAGAACACAGATAGATTACATTGCGTTGAGGAGAAGAGATCAGTTGTGTTGTAAAGACTGCAAAGTAATCCTAGGAGAGAGTTTGACAACACAATATTGCTTGTTAGTCTTGGATGTACAAATAAAAGGGCTGGTAAAGAAAAGGAGGGTTCCTAAGATCACTAGAACTAGATGGTGGAATCTTCCACTTAAGCAATCGAACTTCAGGGAGAAGGTTTTAGAAGTCTTATCTTGGGATTGTAGCAGAAGTGCAAATGAGATATGGGAGGTAGTAGTATCTTGTATCGGAAAGGTAGCCAAAGAGATGCTAGGCGAGTTAAAGGGAGGAGCTCCAAGTCAAAAGGAGGCTTGGTGCTGGAGTGAAGGGATGCAAGAGAAGCTAAAAATTTAAAGAGCATGCTTTAAAGCTATGTCTAAGGATAAAACAATGGAACTGTCACAAACTACAGAATGACTAAGAAGGAAGCAAAGAAGGATGTAAGCGAAGCTAAGTGAAAAGATTATGAAGTTTTGTATAAAAATATCGACTCTAAGGAGGGCCAGAAGGATATATTTAAGTTGGCCAAACCAAGAGAAAGAAAGGCCAAAGACCTTCCCAAGAGATGCATTAAGGACAAGGAAAGTCACATGCTTATTACTCAGAAGGATATAGAAACTAGATGGGAGCATTACTTCCATAAACTTTTCATTGGGGAAGGAGATAGAGAGATCACTTTGGGTGATCTAGCTAGTAGTGAAATTTACTTGAATCGTGCTAGCTACAGACGGATACAAAGAAAGGAAGTAGAGGAGACTTTGAAGGTTATGAGGCCTGAGAAAGGTGTAGGACCGGATGACATCCCTGTAGAAGTATGGAGAGTTTTAGGTGAGCAGGATTTTACTTGGCATACGAATCTATTCATTGTTGTTTGGCGAAGCAAGAAAATACTTGAAGATTGGAGGAGGAGTATCGTGGTGCCTCTTTATAAGAACAAAGGAGTCATTCAAAATTGTTCAAATTACAGAGGTATCAAGCTGATGAGTCACACTATGAAAATTTGGGAACATGTGATCGAAAGAAGGTTGAGGCAAGTTTCCAACGTAAAAGAAAACAAATTCAGATTCTAGCCAGGTTGCTCAACTATGGAAGCCATACATTAGTTGAGGAGAACAATGGAGATTTATAGAGTTAAAAGGAAGAACCTCCATATGTTCTTTATTGATTTGGAGAAGGCTAATGATTCTTTCCCATGAGAGATATTGTGGAGAGTTTTAGAGAAGAGACAAGTACCTATCCTATACATTAACCTCATAAAAGGACATGTATGATAGGGCCTTATCTTATGTAAGGACCCCATCTAGGAAGAGCGGTTATTTTTACATCAACATTGGTTTACATATATGTTCAACTTTGAGTCCATTTCTTTTTACTTTGATTATGGACGAGTTGACAAGTCACATTCAAGATGAGTTACCTTGATGTATGTTATTTGCTGATGATATTGTGTTGATTGATAAGACTAGAGATGGAGTAAATGAGAAGCTTGAGGTCTGGAGAAATGAGTTGGAGACTAAATGATTTCGTATAAGTAGGGCTAAGGCGAATATATGGAGTGCACCTTTGATGGAAGCAATGATGAAGGAATCGAGGTGAAGATTGGTGACGATAACATTTAGAAGAGAGTTTCTTTTAGATATCTGGGTCTACTTTGCAACATGATGGGGAAATCGATGGAGATGTTACTAATAGAATAAATACAAGATGGCTAAAGTGGAGAAGAGCCTCTGCTATTCTCTATGATAAGAAAATTCTTTTAAAAAATAAAGGAAAGTTTACAAAGTAGCTGTGAGACCTGCTATGCTCTATGAATCTGAATGTTGGCATGTGAACCATAGACATGTGCAGAGAATGGCTGTAGCAGAAATGAAAATGCTAAGATGGATGTGTGGACACATACGTAAAGATCGGATTCGGAATGATGCAATAAAAAAGAAAGTAGGTGTTGCTCTGATTGAGAATAAGATGCGGGAAACCGCTTAAGATGGTTTGGTCATTTGCAAAGAAGATCAGCTAATGCACTAGTTAGGAGATGCGAGTGTTGGGATGTTGAGCCGACTCAGAGAGGGTGATGATGGCCCAAGAAGTGTTGGAAAGAGACTATACGAAGGGATATTAGTTTTGTGGATATAAGTCCGGGATTTATCCAAGATGGAGGCTAAGAATCCATGTAGCTGGCCCTACTTAATTGTGGGAAAAGGCTTTGTTGTTGTTGTACCTATCTCTAAAACCGAAAAGATAAAAGACCGAACTTTCACGGTCATCGTCGTGTTGAGTAGGTGAATTGAGAGGCTTGTTTTGTGTATATCTATTAGTGATTGTTTATATGCATACTCAATCTTAATTGTGTATTTGCACCTTTTTCTCATCTCTTGATTTGACCATCGTGTTCTCCCAATCATTTTCCTTTTGTTTCGGAGATGGTCGGCTGAAGCGAATTTAGCCAGACTTGGCGGATTCCTCGTACCCTGCAGCCTGTCCACCTCCATTTTATCTGGAGGAATTTTCTCCCGATTTCTCTTTTTATACATACCTAAATTATTCATAGTATCAGATCTCGGATTTTTACCCAACACCACTACCCTCACATTTCCCACCATTTCACTTACCCGAGACTGACTAATTGGAATCACCTCTCACTAAGTCCACCCTTGAGCACTTGACCCAGATGATGGAGCATATGAGACAGAGGATTGATGACCTCACTATTATAAATAAGAACTACAATGAAGCTTCGTCATTTGATGATATGGGTTCATTCAGGGATTTTTATGAAAGCTTGCAATTGCCAGAAATAAAAAAAATGAGAATTTAAAAATACAAAAAGATTTTGGGAACACAGGCTGAATCAGAGTGTGAGGATAGAGCACCCTTTCCATATCACATGCCCCCCCACACACACACCACCAATTCCCACCTTTGACCCCAAGGATGACACTGTACATACTGCTCTTAGTCATCCTTCCGTGGATGATGATTCCAATCTTCTCCCTTGTATGGAGGAGATCCAAAACTTTAAAAAATTGTTGACTGAACCTGAAGTGGTGGCAGCTATTCATGATATCATTGAGGCCCACTTTGCCATACCATGACTCATTTATCTACTCCTAAACCCAAGAAGAGAAAGTAAAGGAGCACATCTGAGTGACACATTTTGACCATGGCCACTTCCCATGCCATCTCTCACTGTTCACCCATTAGGAAAGGGAACACTGTCACACCTCTTGTCAGTTGCACAATTTCTGATTATTCATGTGATCACACTCTCCTTAACGATGATGGTTTAATTAACATAATAGCCTTGTCACTGGTACAGTCTCTTCATCTTGGGCCCCTTAAGAAAACTAGGAGGAGTATCCCAATTCACTGGTGGATGAATAATGAGACTGAAGGGTATTCTAGAGAATGCTGTCATTCTGATTCAGGGCATGAGCTTCACTACTGACTTTATTGTATTGCCCATGGAGACCTCCAACCCTGTGGAGCATCCTTCAATCATCATCTGACAAGCTTTTCTTTCCTTTGTGAGAGTTGTTGATTATGGATATGGAGAGATTCACTTCCTTCTGATGTCAGGAGTGATGTGTTGATCATTACACCCATCACTAACCAGAGACCTGCATCCCCAAGAGAGTGTGCCCATGTTAGCTAAACTCGAGGACTATGATCTTGATGCTGATATTAGTGAGGTTTGATTTTTGATGGATGATTCTGCGACCCAAGGATTTCTCTTTGGTGAGGGAGACTGGGAGAGCACAGATCTTGGAGTTCCCTCTTCTGATGTGTGGCAATGCATTGTTGATATCCATGGAATTTACTGATTGATACTTTAGAGCGAAGGGCATATATAATAGATACTTCAAAGCCCAAATTTGATTTTATTTCTTTTATAAATGAATTCAGACCTTTTGATGATGACCTAGTTGAGACCTCAGAGGACGAACATGAACTGATTACTTCCATAGATGAGCTCATTCCTTTTCATTTTGATGATGCCTTAGCGGAGACTTCCCATACCAAACCCGACCACACTCCTTCCACTAACCAATTCGTGCCTTTCCGCTTTGAAATTGCCAGATCGATCCTGATTGGTTTGTATCTATTGAGGACCTCGATATCGACCTGCACCTTATCAGATCTATTCCTCAGCGATCAAGCAAGAAGGTCTACTTTCTACCTTCTTGATCCTTTTTATATCCACCTCTTTGTATATCTGATTTTGTGTTACTTCTTTCCATCTACCATTATTTTCTCATCTACCTCATTCCTCATGTTTTTCCTTGCTTAGGACATTTTCGGTCCTAAGTATAGGGGAGGTAGATGAGCTGAGTGATTCTTTTCTTCTTTTCATTTTCTTTCTTCTTTTTTATCGAAAAGGTGTTGCCCTCTTTTTGACCACTGCTACACTTAGGACGTACTTTGTCCTAAGTATAGGGGGTGTGCACCCTGAGTTTTTCATTCTTTATTCCCCTCCATTGTCTTCTCTTATTATCTATACTTAGGGATATCTCACCCTAAGTATAGGGTGGGACAGACTGAGTGTGATTTGTTAATTCCCACCCTTCACCCTCCTTGCCTTGTGTACAATCTGCTATACTTAGGATTATTTGATCTTAAGTATAGGGGGGAAGATTGACTTCTCATTCGTTCATTTCTTCATTCATTCATTCGTTTATTCTTTAGGCCTTTCTATACTCAGTATGAGTTTTGTCTTCTCCTTTTCTCTATGACCTATGAGGACATCTAATAGGGGGTCTTATATACTACTTATATACTTTAAGCTATAACTCATACTTTCATATTTTCAATAATTATGTATATTTACTAATTAATAAATCAACTAATTTTTTTGTAAAATGTTTGAAAATAGTTTGAAAACATTTTTGAAAAATATTTTATTTGGAAAATGTTTTGTTCAAATATTTCAAACTTTGCAAATATATTTTGGTTTGTAAAAATTTCTTTTCTTTGTGTGTAATAAAATTCTTTTGAAAAACTATTTGGAAATGGTTAGTTATGTCGAGATCTTCTGGGTTTTTATTTTAGATGAAAATAAATGTGTGATGCCGTTGATCCAAATATCCCTCAACAAAAATTTTATTTATTCTCAAGCTAAATTAATTACAAAAATGTAGCAAGAGAATTTTGGTATTTAATTTACCTCTATAGCAACGGGATCAAACTCAAGGAGGCTATAAATCCCAAGGGTTATTTAAATAATTGAAAAAATCAATTAAGAAAGAGGAAGTTCAAATACAAACTATCTTGTTTTTTGTGAGATTTTTATCTTTTTATTTTTTTATATTCTTTACTTTATTAATTTTTTATTTTCTGATTATTTTAATTTTGCAAATTTTAAATTTGAAAAGATAATATTTTTTCAAGCAAATTTGTTTTAGTTGGATGGTTTTTTTTTGGTTGTGTTTTTTTGTTTTTTCAAATATGATAAGAAATAATAAAAAAGGCCTAAAGAAAATATTTTTTGTGTTTTGATGATTTTTTATTATTTTGAATTTTTTTCAGAGATTTTTAGCTTTTTTAGGATTTCCAAAATGAATAAAAACATGGAATAATGCAAACAGTGAATAAACAATAATGTTTTTCAAATCAAAAATATCAAACAAAATAAAAAATACTCCATTTATTTATCCTAAAAACTATAATGAATTATTTACAAAGAGTAGTGAATTCACTATTTTTGAAATTTTCTACAATTTTATATGATTTTTATAAGATTTTGAGTATTTTTAAATTTTTGGGTTTTAAAAAAATTAATACATGAAATTTGTGAAGAAAATAAATGACAAAAATAAAAATATTCTAATTTTTAGATTTTTTACAAAATATTTGAATTTTTATGATTTTTCTAATGTCAAACAATAAAAAATACGATGTTTTTTATTTTTCTATAATAGAAAATGATAATAAAATGCCATGAGAAAATTACACTATGAAGAGACACAAATCAGGAGCATAACATATATTTTTTAAAATTTATTGAGCATGTAAAGCGTTTATTTTAACTAGAAAAAGCTTGCAAATTAGAAGTCTGGAATAAAGGGACGTATTTGCAAATAGTATATTGTTTTAGCATCAGGAAATAACAACAAATTTATCACGGGATAAATTTTGCAAATTATCCAAAGTTGGCGTGTGCATGACGTGCATTAGAGCTGGTAGGGGGCTTTATTGAAATTTTCAGAAATGTTGGGGGGGGGGTCGAATTGATATTTGCCTAAAATAATGCCTTAGATTAAATATGCATTTTCGTTCCTTTTTGTGTGCCCAAGCAAAGGGGGAAAGGGGCGCACCACCCCTTATTTCTTCATGGGATTTTTATCCGGCAGACCCTATAATCTTTGCCAATTACCGCTACGACCTTCGAAACATCGTAATTCCTCCCTCACCCCCGTAAACTTGTTAACCTTTACCCTATAGACCCTGTGGTTAACCCTCATCCATTTAGCCGAAAGTTAACCGTATTCTGTTATCTTCTTGTACATTATGCCCATTTTATCTATTAAATTTACCATAAGTGCCACTCCCTCTCCCTCCCCCTTCCTTAGCCTCCATTGCTCCCCCGACGGCCGGCGCTCCACCGACTCCCTGCTCTACGAAGCACCCCGGCAGAACTCCCGCCCCCCCGCGGAGGCCGGCGCTCCACCGCCTCTATCCCCTGCTTGGCAACCACCCCACCCGCACCTCCCCAGGTCGAGCCACTCGCCGTTCCCCTCCCTCCTGCCTCCCCAGGTCGAGCCCCCCGCGCCTCCCCAAGGTCAAGCGCCCCCGTCGCCTCCGCCTCCCCGCCCCCTCCCCCGCGCCTCCCCAGGTCGCCTCCCCGTGCCTCCCCAGGTCGAGCCTCCCCCGCCACCCGCGCCTTCCCAGGCCGAGCCCACCGCCACCCGCGCCTCCCCAAGTCGAGCCCCCTGGCACCCTCACCGCCACCCTCCACCGCCTCTATCCCCTGCCCCCGCCACCCGCACCTCCCCAAGTCGAGCCCGCGTCGCCTCCCCACTCCCTCCTCCCGCCGCCTCCCCAAGGTCGAGCCCCCCGCCGCCTCCCCACCCCTGCCCCCTCCCCAAGCGCCTCCCTAGGTCGCCTCCCCGTGCCTCCCCAAGGTCGAAGCTCCTTCGCCACCTGCGCCTCCCAGGTCGAGCCACCCGCGCCTCCCCCAAGTCGAGCCCCCTGCCACCCGTACCTCCCCAGGTTGAAGATACCCCGGCGGGTCCCCTGCCGCCTCCCCCCCTCGACCATCACCCCAGGTTAGTGCCCCTCCCCTGACCCTGCCGTGACCCTGATCGAGCCCTCCCCCGGCCCAGCCGCCTCCCTGCTCGAGCCACCCATTTTTTTCTCCTGGTTATTCTACCCGTTCGATTGTGGTTGGTTAGATTAACTCAGTTTTAACTCACCCAAGTTAGCTTAAGATGTGTCAATTTAACGGCATGGTTCGTAGGGTAAGACGGAGCAAGTTTACGGGGTAAGGGAGGAATTACGTTGTTTCAAAGGTCGTAGCAGTAATTGGCAAAGATTATAGGGTCTGCCAGGTAAAAATCCCTTTCTTCATACCCAAGCCACGAGGGTGTGCGGTTCGAGGATGGTGGAGGACTTCGCACGACGATTGGATCTCAGGTGCAGCGACGGAGAGGCTCCCTCCAGGAGATAGAGCATGACGCTTGGGTTGCACGTGGTTTTGGATGATGACGGTGGTTCGCGCAGCTCACACAAGGGTATTGTGGCTCCGTCCTCGGCGGAGGATCAGATGGGTGGCGACCAGTATGATGGAGGTACAATCGGCAGAGTAGGCACGCGTAGGAGGAACTTCCGTATTCAGAGGGGTATCCTGTGCAGAGGTTGGGAGTCGACTTCCTGGCGGTCGATGGTAATGCATTTCTCCTCTGAGCGGAGGATCTGGTCGTTGACGATGATGACTGGGCTCCAGAGGGGTCATGCGGTTCAAGGTTACGCATTGGATGACGACTAGGGGTGATGGAGCTTGCACGACCGGCTGCGATGGGCGACACACGCACCTGGATCTCCGGCAATAGAGGTCGATGATGGTGGTCACGGATGTAGGTGGAAGGGGACCACCTTCACCGGTTGCGGACGTGGCTGTGGTGGCGCAACATCGAGCGGAGATGGTGAATTAGCGGTGGAGGAGCTTCTGTGAGGCTATGTTCTACCGCCCAATATTTTTTATTTTTATTAAAACGTAAGATGTATTTTTTTGTAATTTTTTATTCCTATACCTGCAACAAAATTAAAGACTCGAGCACAATGACTCGGTCTCAAATAAAATTCAAGTTCTTATGGAGCTGGAATTGGTCTTTCAATTATAGCTTTATGCCTTTTTCCGAGCATAGTTATTTTTATTCTGCACATAATTTTGTTTTGCAATTATTTTTATTATTTAGTAAACATTTTTATTTATAACTTTTGTTAAGAAAATTATTTAATTTGAGGTCAATTTATGGACAAATAAAATAGTGTAAGATTTATATAAATATACACAGAATAAATGAAAATTATTTACAAAGTAGTTTTTTGGATTTTCTGAATAAAGACCATATCTTCCCCTACTTCATTTCCGATTGATCAAGTCAAGTCTTGACCTTCTCTCGAGGTTCAGTCAAACATGTATAAAATTTAAAAGATAAAAAATAGACGAACTTTTATGGTTTCATCTGTGCTGAATTGGTGAACCCATAATTGTTTGGTGTTTGTTTGATTTTAGTTATGTTCAAAGATCAACTGCACACAATTTGTGCCTTTTTTCACTTTCATCTGTTTCATCCTCATTTGACCTCGCTCACTTTTGAGCCTTCTATTATTTTGCATTCTTTTTATTTCTCGTTGACCATCATATCTTTCATCCTTCGTCGATCTCCCTCTTCACCTTTGAGATGTCGACACATGGATAGGCTTGTCCAAGACTTCATCGACACCCATATCAATTCCATGTCCCAGCCTTATCCAATAATTGTGGTTAATTCGCGAGAACCTAGTTCGGACTCCATGAACCGATCTCTAGACTCCCCACCTTCTTCAGTAATATGGGATCACTCTTATCTCAAACTCTATCAATTTTGGATGGCCATTGATTTCATTCCTTGCACTTCACCATCTTTAATGAAATTCTTTATTGATCTTTGATCATCCATTTAGCTAGCATGGTTATGTTAATCAATTCAAGTGCCATTGTCACATAATCCA
This sequence comes from Ottelia alismoides, assembly GCA_037367405.1. Classification (NCBI taxonomy): domain Eukaryota; kingdom Viridiplantae; phylum Streptophyta; class Magnoliopsida; order Alismatales; family Hydrocharitaceae; genus Ottelia; species Ottelia alismoides. The sequence goes on from JAZKJV010006776.1 coordinate 157,765, forward strand.
ACTAGATGGATATCGAGAAAATTACTCAACCAGAAACAAATCAAGAAAGTAAAATAGTGGTCTAAGCAACTTTTATTAACCTGTTATAGTGAGTAGGGTCGGACACAATGAGTACTATGATAAGGTAGATAATCAATTCTAGAGAATCAAAGGATTTTTATTTTCTTTTTAGGGATTTTATATTTTACAAATTTTTAATTTTGAAAATAATGAAAATAAAAGCAAAGAATAAAGGACAAATACAAACTCTTTTTGTATTTTGCAAATTGGGTAAAAATGACTAGAAAATCAAGTAAAATATTTTTACATTTTTAATAATTTTTTATTGATTTTGAAATTTTTGGAGAATTTTTAGATGTTTTGGGATCCTATAAAAAACAAAAACTAAGAAAGTGACAAAAAATTGCATATTCAGGAGTGTTTTTCAAATTAAAAATATCAATATGCTCAAAATGCCTAAAAAATATTATTCTTAAAAATAAAATGAAAACTACAAATAGAAACTAAAATCACAATTTCTGGATTTTTATATGATTTTATATAATTTTTGGTTCTTTTAGGGTATTGCAAATTTTTAAGTTTTTATAAAAGCAAATGAAACGAATATTTGATAAAAATTCAAACAAATTAAAATAAAGCTAATCTAATTTTTTTAGATTTTTTAAGGCATTTTTTTCAAATTTTATTATTTTTTAGGTAAATAGGGACTTTTTCTACTATTTTTGAATTTTTAATAATAGTAAATATAATAAATTTGGCAAACCAAAATTACCACTCAAGTAACACACTAGCAGGTGCTTCAAAGAATTTTTATGGAATTTTTGAAGCCAAACTAATATTTATTGAAAGTAATAAAAGACAAGAATATAAACTAGTGAACCAAGGAACTGGATGTAATTATTTGAAGTTTCAAGTACAAAAGTAACAAGTAATAAAAGCTCAGGGAATATAATGCAGTTAATTGAAAGGAAAAAACATGTGTTACACGTGATTCTGGCTCATAGGGGTATTTATGAAAATACTAAAAACATTTTCAATTTCATTAACCAACCAAAGCATAGGAATAAGTTTGCAAAGTTCCCACAAAAGCACGTGAAGACACACGAAAGCTTAACTCAATTGGACTAAAGTGTAAATAATAAAACAATAAGGTCCTAACTGCAATTAGTTTTTAACTACATATTATATTTATTAGACTAAAAGGAAATCATATAAACAATAGGGGGAAAAGGAAATATACCCAACTGGAGGCATGATGTGCACGTGCGGCTCTAACTACTATGATGCGTCTTTGAAAAAGATTTGATGGTGTAGGAATGTCGGGGACGTACGGTTAGATTTAGCGAGTCAGTACGGATCCAATGGTCTTGTGAAAAGGCAATGATGTAGTTGTAATCAACGTGGATCGTGATCGGACCACCTAGATTTGGGCAGGGAGGAGTGGTCTCGATCAAAACTAGGTGTGATGGCTCTTGATCTGATGGCTAAGAAGGTGGTTGGACAAACATGAAGAAGGTGGAGTTGGGAGAGCTTTGATCCAGATTATTTGGTGATCTTCGGCTCTGATCGACTCGTCGAAGGGTCCAACGCCTTGATGTTGTGATTTCGCATCGGGGAGAGGGCTCAAATGTCTAGAAGGATGGGTTGATGATAATATGGGAGGTGGCTCAACTGCAGCAGCTCCGCCACCTCGGAGCAATGTCAAAATGACCCTCTTACGTACGCCTAAACCTGTAAGAGCATTTGCAGCTCGGAGACATGGCTCAGGCCAGGGATATTCTGTAAAGAAAACAAGGGAAGCGACATGGATGCATGAAGGACCTCCATCAATAATGAACAAAGGAGGTCGGGCCTCAAATTTGTCTTGATGGATCGATTTGAGGATGATCGGGCTGTGTGAGAAGGATGACGATGGAAAGAGGGAGGGATCGATATGGCCAGATGTGGAAGGAAGATGGAGCTCCGACACGATGGTTGGAGCTATTAAGATGGACGGTGGCTGATGGACAAGATCGAAGAAAGGAAGGAGAAATGAAAGTGATAGACAGTACCTGAATGTGCTGAAGTGGTTGGCGAAGAATGGCGGAGGTGAAGTCAGGATCGTGGCCTCAACCAGGTGGTGGAAGACCTATGAGGCTGAATGTGGCAGAGCTCTCTAGCCATGTGCGAGCTGCGATTGATTCAGCACCAAATTGAGCTCTAAATGGAAGTTGGAGGATCATGTCACTATCCTGAAGACTCAATTGGAGGAGAGGACATGTGAGATCTAGGACATGGTGATGAAGCCACATTTCATCATCTTTATTCTATCATTTTAGCATCAAAAACCCTAGCAAATGCGTGTAAATAGCATTAAATCCATCATCTTAGCATTCATGCATGTGCATCCAAATAGTGTATAAAATACTGTAATTAAAGCCCAAATTTTAGAATAAATAAAAGAAAAGAAAAAGAATAAAATATTGTAAATATTTTATGATCTGAAACCCCGAGACCTAGGCATCTTGATGAATAGGTCGACATGGAATAAAGTAGGGGGAGATAAGCGCCAGAATACAATTAAAATTCCTTCATTCTTTATTCATTTTGGGACCTATTTTTAGCTCCACTTTTTATACATCAAATAAAGAAACGTTGAACATGAAAGTTGTAGATAATTAAACAAAGAAAAATACAAAATTGATTTCACTGAAAAATAATGTACAGATTAAAAGTTATGGTCTGAATAAGATTCCAGAAGTCTAACTTCCCAGACCTGTATCTTGCAAATAAAAACTCGAAATGTACCAATCTCACAATTAATTGTATATAGTATAAAATAATCTATTTAATGGAGGTGGTTTCGTATTTTTCGGAGTTACGGTTTGAAAGTTGAGTTTTGGACCCTACTTGTATACTTGTACAGATTAAAATATTCAATTTATTATTTATTCATTATTTTTATAATTTTATATTTTTATAATTTTGTAAATATTACTTATAATATATTTGCATATTAAAATCAGAATAAAAATATAAAAGAAATACAAAATAAAAATACTTGTATGTAAAATACAGAGGTATAGAACCTATATACATACCTATATAATTATTACTTATATTTTATTTAATATACAAAACACATCAGAAAAATAAAACAAAAATATATTTATTTGTATAAAAGTATTTTATAATTTTATAAAATACTAAATAAAAATAAATAAATTAAACTCATAAACTAAAAATAAAAAGAATAAAATATATAGATATTATACTTATAAAGGGTATAAAAGTAAACTTGTAAAAATATACCTCATAAAATTAATTAAAAATTAGAATAAAATACTTTACAAAATAATAAATATTTTTTATTCAATAACCTAAATTTAATAATATCATTTACTATTTTAATTTGAATTAATAAAACATTTTTGCAGGTTTTTCCTGGTTGGTCCACGTGGACCAACCAGGTGGGTCTGACAGTTGACCTCGGTCAACTGTCTGACCCCTCTGTTCTTGTTAGAATGTTGGGTTTTTCTCCCACTTCATGGATTTTTCTAGGCGCGACCTTTCACCATCTCGTCTTGAGGTCTACATGACTTTTCTTCCTCTAGCATCGAGCTTTCACGCCCAAGTCTCGCCTCGAAGATTGGATCAAAACTCGGCCCGTGATCACTCCTCGAACCTCACGCCTCGACCACATTTCAAAACGGAGCCCTCATCTTCCTTCTCCCCTTGGAACCGCCTTTGGCCAGAGCCAAGACCTCCGAGGGCTTGTTGCTGGATCCCCTGTGACAGAGGGTTGATTCCCGACCTTGTCGAGGTGCATTGCTAGCTCTACGGCGTGTTTCCACCCATCTCCGGCGACCGCGCCGCCATGAGGTTTCTTCCTTGGGCTCCCCAGCCCTTGAGGTCACGCTTTTCTATTTTTTTAGTTGTTTAGCTAGCTATTAGTTTTAGGATTTTAATTGCGCATTTAGCTGGTTGTTCTGTGGATTGAATCACCCCGATCTCGCAATCAAACACCTCGCTGGAGCTCCACGAGCTCCGACCCTTTTTGCCATTCCGCCACCCTCTCCACTCCACACGCTCGCCCTGGGGACCGCCTACTGTGGTTTGTGTTTTTATTGCAGGTCCCTGGCGCAGAAGGACCCCCTCCTGTGGTCGATTTTTGAAGGTTTGCAGCAACTTGGAGCACCTCCCCCTTCTTCATGCCGCTACGGACCTCCAGCCCTTCCTGGGCCATTTTGATCCCGCCGTTCGCTCGAGGGGCACTCCAGGAGATGTTTGGGACCGGTCGTGGAGCTCGGGGACGACGGAGCTGCGTGATTCAAGCGGGCGAGGGGGCCCTAAGCTCGAGTTCTTCCCAGTTCATCCTGGGGTCTTCCTTGCCGTTCGATCAAGAGCCAAATCCAGATATAGCAACAGCCATTGGATCTGAAAGGGCCCCAGCCGTCGATCTCCATCACAGGATCTAATCTCGGGCAACACGTGTATAAGTGATAATCGATCAGCCGTCCGCCAGCGCCCTTAGGTGGGAATTTTGCAGTTTCGACCCCGTCTGTTTTTTTGTATTTAAATCTCAGTACTTAATCTTTCATTTGCTGCCTTATAATTTTTGTGACATTTGTATTACACCCCCCGATTTGCATTGTATTACATATAGGCCCCTACCAAATCACGTGCGTTACGCACTAGACTTGGCGATTTTGCAAAAGGGCCCAGGGTGTTGTGTTTATTTGCCTTTAGTATATAAAATTTTCATTTCAGTTATAACTTTCTGGCCATTTTTCATCTACACCCCCAAGTTTTTGGATAATTACGAACGTGCCCCTGCCAGGCGCGTGTGCAAGTCACACACGCCCTGGCAATTTTGCAGTAGGGCCCTTTCTAGTTTGGGTATTTTTGATTGGTCCAGGAACTTCTTTATATAGCTAAATATTTTGTGGACACATTATGCATAAGCCCCTAAGTTTCTTGCTTTTTACATATATGCCCTTGCCTGCATGTATTTTCTTGCCGTTATCTCTAATTTTTGCATGCATCTATAAAGCTCTAAAAAATCCACAAAAATCAATTTAAGTTCCTGTTGCATTCTAGTATCACACCATATTTTCGCATTGCATTTTTAGTGCATTTTATTATTTATTAAAAATCAAAAACATGCATTTTTCCTACTGTTTGCATTCGAAAATCCATAAAAATTATAAAGATGTTTTGAAAAATTACAAAAAATTATATTTTTCTTATTTTGTCATCTACTAGTGTCAGTTCAAAAACCACTAAAAATTTCAAAACAAAAACCTTAAAAATTCGAAAACCTCTAAAAATTTTATAAAAATCTAAAAAATTCTAGAAAAATCACAAAAATATAAACTCAGTTGCATGTCTTCCTTATTTTATTCTCTTTATTTTAAAATTAATTTGGGAAATTTTTGGTACTGTTTGGCATTTTTCCTTCCCATTTTGATTTCGGCCAGAATATTTATTCACTGTTTTCTTTATTTTGCCTTTTTAAAATACCAAAAACATTCTGAAAATTCCCCAAAAATCATAAAAATAGTAAAAAATCATAAAAAGACCAAATACTTTATTCTCTGATTTTTTAGCATTTTTACCTATTTTTATAAATACATTATCCTCTCTTTCCCTATATTGTATATATATTCCTATATTGAAAAAAGAAAATAAAAAATATAAAATAGAAAAAGAAAATACAAAATCAGAAAATCAAAAACAAAATACAAAATTAAAAATTGAAAAAAAAATAAAAAAATTTAAAAATTTAAAACCCACAAAAACATTTGCATTGCATTTTGTAGACACTTAATCACAACCACACATTTTGCATTTGCTTGATCTATCCTGCCTTGCTCCCTGTGTTCGTTGTCTCTACGCACTTGCATCTATACATCTTTTATGTAGAGTTAAAAATAAATTTTAACTTCACATCTATTTTCATTGTTTGAATTATTTGATTGTGGGTTAATTATTGATTTTAGTTGGATTTCTGAGTGGTCGACACTTCGACTAAGTTCCCACTTTGTGTGGAACTTAAGACCGCATAAATTCAGCTAAATCACATGGCGGAGCTCGAGGATAGGATTTATAGGGTGGCTTGGGTTCTGGAAAGATCGAGAGAAGACGTGCAATCCAAGGTGGATACAGACCCTCCTAGGGATCTGCGAGGATTGCAGATCAGCAGGAAAGAAATGGGTCCGCAATCCAAGTGAAGAAGTGGTCGGACTCCGGCATGGAACTATCGAGAAATCAAGTCCTATGAACATCTGTCGGGTCGGACCTGGGGGAGGAGAAGGTTGACCGAGGTCAGCAGACCCTAGTTGACCAATCAAGAAATTCGAATTTACAAAATAAAATTAAAATTAATTAAAAATAAAAAATTATTTTAAAATAAAAATTAATAAAATGAAAAGCATTTTTAATTTACGAACTATTTTTCTGTGATTTTTAATAATTTTAATAATGTATATACAATATTATATACAATGTGAATTAATATGTATAGGTATTATATATCTATACATTATATACATGTATTTTTATTTTATTATTTTTACAAAAAATTGATATATTTTATATTTTATTTATTTACAAAGTAAAATTAAAGTGCATAAAAATATTTTTACTTGATTTGTATAGATTTATTGCATGTGTTAATAAATTAATGTTATGTACAATATATACAATATTAGTGATATTATACAATAATGAACTGATTTTATTTTTATTTTCTTTTGTACTTTATGATTTTTATTTACATTTTATTTATTTATTGGAAATATACAAGTGTTTAAAAATACAATATTCACACAATTTATATGGAAAATAAATAAATAAATAACTACATATATGGAAGTATGGATATTGTACAAATGCACATCATTTAGTTTCGTAATTATTTTTCTTATTTACATCATTTTTTATTTAAAAATTAAATTTATTTTATTTAGAAATAAAAATAGGTCTAGTGTGTGTGTATATATATACATGATGAGTAGTAAGGAACATATACAGTGAATAAGGACCATATCTCTCCCTACTTTAGTCCTTGTTGATCAAGCCGATATTTGACCTTATCTCGAGGTTCGGGTCAGTCTGCATTTGTTGCATAAATACATCATTATTTTATTTTCTTTCTTTTTCTTTTCTTCTTTATTATTTTATTTTGGTTAAATGAATGTTAATTATACAATATTAATACAACCATGCACAATGCTAATTTATTGAATTATATATACACATGTATTTTGCATAGGGAATTTGGCTAAAATAAAAGAATAAAGGATGTGAATCATGGATTCATCAATCTTAACAGGGAATACATTTGGTACTTCTATTCAGATTAGTCAGGGCATTGTTCCATGTGCAGATCACAAGCCCGATTTGGAGCCAGAAATTCTCTCGGACTCAGATTCAACGACAGATACAAAGATGGCTCCTTCAGGGAAAGGGAAGGGACCGCGACACTCTCCGCAGCCACAGTCAAAGTAGGTCAGCCAGTTTAGAACACCATGAATGCCCATCTTCTCACCTCCATTCATGTGATTGAGCAGCAACGCACCGAACAGGCATTGGACCAGGTCACCATCTAAGACATGCTTAATGATTTGAGGAGAAGGAGAGAGAACCCAGGATGAGGAGGAGGAAGAAGAAGAGGAGGAGGAGAGAGAGAGAGCAAATAGATACTAGCCCAGAGGAGAGCATCCCAAGCTGACCCTCAAAGAGACCTGTAACCCTCGAGCCAGGCAAGTCACCGAGTGGATCTAAATTCCAGGTATCCATGCAAATTTCGAGTTGAAGCCTCAACTCTTGGTTCTCCTACCCAACCTCTATGACAATGAAAATGAGGAATCCTATATACATCTACAACATTTAGGGCGTATTTGTGGTACAACTCACTACCCTAACATACCGATAGGAGTAGTCAAGATGACAGCATTCATGTTTAGTCTACAGGACAAACACTTTATTGGATCAACCAGTTGGGTAAGGTCATCACGACATGGGAAGAGCTTAAGCATGCCTTTCTACATAAATATTATCCCCTTAAGTGACTTAACCAGATGCGTACCCGCATATCCAACTTCATCCAAGCCACCCACAAATCCGTTCTTGAGGCTTGAGAGAGGTTTACATAGTTGCAAGAGAAATGCCCCCATCATGACATTCCTAGGACCAGCTTGATCAAGCATTTCTTTGAGGTACTGACAATTGAAAGCCAGAAGCTCGTGGATGCCACTTGTGGCAGCTCGCATTTCAACAAAGATGAGGACGTCGTCTGGCAAATCTTCGAGGAAATGACTAAAGGAGAAGATGCCTTAACTTCCTCCAGAACATATTAACACTAGCCCCACAATCTCCAGAAGCTAGTTCATTTGGCATCTTCCCACGAGCCAGACATAGACGAGAGCTCCAACTTTAACATCATAGGGAGCCACCGATCCAAGGGGGATATTATTGAGAAACGATCACAGGACCTCGATAAGCTTTCTGTGATCGAACAGAGGACACAATATTTGGATAAATTGGACCAGATCACCAAGAAGTTAGATTTGTTGGTTAGTACGATCGACTCCTACAATTCTGTTATGCATCAGCTTCCACTCCCGTTGAGTCGAAAGAGTTAGCTTTGCCATAGCCTCCTCAAAGAGTCAAACCCGCCAGTGGTCCAACACGTCTATTACATGCAGGACCCTAAGCTGCCGCCTCCGCAACATCCACATCAGTAGTTAGTAGTCTACCAGCCTAAGATCCATATCTTACCAGAGCAATGCTCTCCTCCACCACCTCTCATTCAAGAGGTGAATGGTGTGTGGAATAATGATGCACAACTAGCATGTCTTGGTGGACAACAACAGGTCCAACAGTCAGGAAATCACTGGTTCCCTCAACAGCAAGGAGGGAGATTTAACCGGATTCAACCTTAGCACCACCAACAGTCTTCACCATATCATGGCAATCGAAGACAGAATCAATACCAACAACCACAATACCGTCAGTACTAGCCGAATCAGTAGTTCTCGGTTGTCTCATATCAGAACCAACCTCCTCAGCAGTATCAACAGAACCACCCTTCTGCTCACTACTAAAACAAGTATTCCCACTAGCAGACTCCACACCATTCCTAATATCAGTGTGGCCAACACATTAAACCATCCGAGGTTGTTCTTGTGAACCCTGCCTTGGATTTCCTGGCTCAACTAGTGAAAAGCCTAGCATAGATCGACCAAAAGCTTGATAACCTCACCGCAGGCAAAACCCCACTTCCGGCATAGATGGAGTCCGACCCCAATAATTTCAAGAAAAAAGAGTAGGTAGTTTGTCATGTTCTATCCAATCTAGTAGAGTCCGAAGTGAATGATTCGTTTATATCTAATGCTGTCATTCTCAGGAGCAATAGGACCTTGCAACTGACTGCCACCATGAAGGGAAGAATAAAGCTTCGCTAGGCAAATCATCATCTATTACATTAGTCGATCTAGTATCTGAGCCAGTTAAGGAAGAAGAACACAATGGAGAAGCACCGGAAATAAAACGATAAATAATCTAGCAAAATCAAAAAATACAAAAAGATAGCATCAACAACAATAACTGGAGCACCAACCAACCAACCTTGGAGGATACTGCACTTGCAACCACCTCTATACGAGCTAATGGAGCTCCAACTGCAAATTTTGGATGCTCGCCTTTCTTGGATGATCCTGCTCATTTTAATCATACATTTCTACAGCATGATGTGGGTATAGATTTTGATGAAAATAAGAACATTATTTCTACTATTGCTTTTGAATATGTAAATATTCTGTTTTCGAATGCTTTAAGAAAATCCAAAAATAAAAATTGGAAAATGTCTTTCTAACCTTGGTGTGGTTGAAATAATCAGAATCTTGTGCTTGAAATGCCCTTGATCAAATCCATCAAGTACATGCCTAACATCAAGAAAGGATTGAAAGAAGCATGTATTTCGAAAAGACAATCATGTCGTGCTAGAGAAAGAAATGTGAAGCATATTCTAACTACAACTATAGTAAATGCAATCAGTAATCTCTCCACAAAAAAAGAAGGATATGGGAGCTCATCTAGTCAGATGCGATCAGGAGTTTGTCCGAACACTCCTCGATAGTAGATTATCAATCAACCTGATGCCCAGTTCACTACTCATAGAGTTTGGGTTGGGACTGCTCAAGTCTACTAGAAAGAGTCTACAGTTTCCAGACACATCCATCAAGCAATCCCGAGGAACTTTGTATGATGTCATCATCACCATTCAGGGAATGCACTTCCCCGTGGACTTCATCGTATTAGACACGGACACCTCAACCCCTCTTCTTCATAGCCCGATAGTCCTTGGATACTCGTTCCTTTGAACAACTGAAGTAGTGGCAGATGATGGCATCGAGCATATCATCTTCCATTCTAGCAAGATGTAGGTTGAGAAGATCCAAGTGTCGAAACCTTCAGCATCTACATCAAATGTGAGTGAGACAGCAGAGCAACAAACAAAAGAATGTGATTTTCTTGCAGAAATCCGAGATACAAATCTTTTCATGGGTGATATTGAAACCCATGAGTTCTTCTCCACAGAAGAATTAGTGGATAGCACAGTCGAGTTCCCAAATATCCTTGATAATGAGATTTTTGTTGAGTTGTATGATGAATTCATCTATGTCTACCTGTCCAAGATAGAGGAGGCAATCATTGATTTTGTGAACAAGATTCTGTAATAGAAGAATTATGTGCAACATTGAATGTAGATCCCTCAATGCTAATGGTGAACATCATTCAGTTGAAAAATCCAATGCCATTGCCCTGCACAGTAGTTGAAGTCACCACCGAGATAAATTAGACCCTACCTGATCTCAAGCGACTTCCAGCAAATATGGAGTACACCTTCCTTGTAGGTGTGTAGAACATGTTCCCGTGATTGTCAATTTACAACCAACCGAGGAAAAAGAATCTCGTCTTCTCAAGGTTCTAGAAAGAAACTGCAAGGCAATAGGCTGGAAAATTTCATATTTCCATGGGATCAACCCTTATTGTTCTCGCATCACATATACCTTGAAGAGGACAACAAGCCTTCCCGAGAATTCTAATGCAGATTAAATCAAAATCTCCTAGAGGTTGTGAAGAATGAAATCACAAAAAGATATCATGCATGATTCATATATCCCATCTCCGATACGAAATGGGTGAGTACCTTACACATTGTGCCGAAGAAATCTGGGATCACCGTAATAACGAATGAGAGGAGATCACAACTAGAGTTCCAACATCTTGGCATGTCTGTGTGGATTACAAATGATTAAATTTAGCAACCAAGAAGGACCATTTCTCACTTCCCTTCATCGACTAGATCGTTGAGCAATTGGTCGTGAAGGAAATTTCTATTTTTGGTTACTCTGGTTACAATCAAGTAGTTTTAGCCACTAAAGATCAGGAAAAAACAACCTTCACCTATCCATATGGGACCTACACCTTATGCAGAATGCCGTTTGGGTTATGCAATGCTCCACCGACATTTCAGTGATGCATGTTGGCTGTATTTGCAGATATGGTTGGAACTTTTCTTGAGATTTTCATGGATGAATTTTCGGTCTACAAAAATAGCTTCGATCAATGTCTATCTAATATATGTTGAGTTTTGAAGACATGTTGAAGCGAATCATGTGCTCTTGTGGGAGAAGAGCCATTTTATTTTGACCAAGGGAATTATGCTATGCCATGTCATATCGAAACATGGCATGGAGGTAAACCCTATTAATGTGGATGCCATTTCTAAACTTCATCCACCAACAAATCTTAAGAAAGTCATATCATTCCTAGGGTATGTTGGTTTCTATCGATGATTAATCAAAGACTTTAATAAAATTTACCTACCACAGACTGAGCTTTTGGGCAATGAGGTGAATTTTATCGTTGATGGCTGAGTCTTCCAAACATTCAATTAGATGAAAGAACTGATCACCTAGGACCCTATCCTTCAACAACCGGATTGATCCCTCTCATTTGAGATCATGACCATCAGATTACGCGATTAGAGTGGTTCTAGGACAACGAAAAGATAGTCTACCATTTGCAATTCACTATGCTAGCAGGACTCTAGACAAATCTTAGAAAAACTACACTATCACAGAAAAAGAGCTGCTAGTAGTCACCTTCGCCCTGGAGAAATTCAGATCCCACCTGCTTGGATCTAAAGTAATCATTTATACAAACCATTCTGCCATTAAATACTCACATGCCAAGAAGGATGCCAAACCGAGACTCGTTAGATGGATCCTTCTGCTCCAAGGATTGATCGTGAAATCCATGACAAACCTAGAGTTAAAAATGTGGTGGCAAATCACTTGTCAAGATTACCAGGGTCGGGTACTCTCGAGCAAAGCTTATAGCTGATTATGGAAACTTTCCCAGATGAGGCCATTATGTTAGTCACCTCGCTCCCTTGGTTCATCGATTGTGAATTATCTTGTGTCCAAGAGAACTCCACAAGATTGGTCGAAGCTGAAAGTCGACAAATTTCTTTCAGATGTTCGTTTCTATCAGTGGGAGGACCCATATCTCTTTTGTGAGGGGGTAGATTGCATCTGGAACAGGTGCATTCTTCAAGAGGAAGTTTAAAGTGTCCTCGAGCATTTTCATGCCAGAGAAACAAGAGGACACCACTCTAGGAGAAGAACGGCAGTAAAAGTTCTACAACATGGCCTTTGGTGGCCGACTCTATTCAAAGATGTAGAAGACTTTGTTAAACATTGTACTGACTATCAAAGACTATGCGGTACAATAGGAATGAGAGACACAATTCCGCTGAAGTACATTAAGATTTCAAATGTGTTTGATGCATGGGGCATTAACTTCATGGGCTCATTTTCGAATAGTCAAGGTTATGAGGACATTCTACTTGATGTCGACTATGTGAGTCGTTGGGTAGAGCCTATCCCAACCTGAGTCATTGTAGTGCAGACTTTTCTATATTTAGTATGAGTTATGTTTTCCTTTTCTCTTCGATCTATGAGGACATAGCTCAACTAAGTATATGGGGGTTAAACATAACTTGTACTTTTGTATTTTAATAATATGGCTAATAAATAATAATAAATTAAAAATATATCAAAATTCTTTGTAATCATTGATTGGGCAAAAATGTTTTGAAAATCTATTTGCAAAATGTCTGAAAATGGTTTGAAAATGTTTTTGAAAAATATTTTGAAAACTATTTAAATAATATTTTGTAAAATATTTTAAACCTTTGTAAAAATATTTTGTTTGTAAAAATTTCTTTACTTTGCCTCAAATAAAATAATTTTAAAATCTATTTGAAAATGTTTGGAAAATGGTTGCAAAATTAGTTTGAAAATTTTATATATACTATTTGAAAAATCTTTGCAAAATGATGTTCAAATTTTGTAAATTGTTTGTAGAAACTATTTGTCAAATTAGTTTGCAAAATAAAGTTTTTAAAATGTTTGTGAATTTTTTTTTCAAATTATTTTGAGAACTATATACATGATCCAAGCAAATAAAAAACTTTTACAACCCTAGTACACTAACCTTTAAATAATAACTAGTGTAAATTCCTCAAACCCAATTCTTATAAATAAAAAGATGCACTCCCGCGTTAATAGTAGCACATAATTTTTTGCCAAAACTTTTTAGTTTATGGTTAAAAAGAAAAAAATCACTTTTTCAAAATTGCATAAAAATTTGCAAAATTTTTAAAAACCCATAAAAAACGAAAATAAAAAAAATTACACCACGAAAATATTCTCTTGCATTGTGCATAGCATCTGCATTTTTTGGAATAACCTAGACAATTGAACAAGTCCAAATAAAGTCTGAAGATTTGAGCATGGAGTAGACCTTAATACACTTAATTTCAGAGGAACCCATTGAGGATGGGAATTGGAGATACTTCAGGTTTCCTGGACCTAATTCTTTAGGTTCCATAAGACTGTATTCATGAGTCAACAATGTGTCTAAATAGACCCTTCATATCATTTATAGAACTCTGAGACAGTGACTTGACTGTAAACCTCACACCTAGCACTTAGCTCATGGACTGACGAAAAATCTTGGAGTTTAAGATGGGACGATGCAAGGCCTCTTCGTCAAGGGTGGCTCAAGAATAATTCATGGGTATCGCTGACACCAGTACTCTAACCCACTTCTTTTGGTAACCATGATATCTAAAGACTGAAGATGTATTGAGACAATGTTTGAATGAGGGATGGTCTACCAGTGCAACTTTTTCCAAGACCCCCAAAAAATTGGTGGAACAAAAGATGCTATATCCATTAGAGCAAAAGCAAGAATGTAGAAGCTGTACAAAGTCAAAGAAAATATCCAAAGAATCCTACACCCAAAAATTCCACAAAAATTTGTGCTTTTGAAAAAGCATGCTTCTTGGTGAAGAATAGGTTACACTGACCGACTTCACAAGGGAATGATGACTACATTGGTCCATTCTCACTTCTTTTCCCATTCATCTAACTTCTCCCGCATTCGATTGTAAAGACCAGGAGCACCTGATCTTAGAAGGGAATATCTGTCTCCATGAGGACTAGTTACTAGAAGAGTAGATGCCTCAATAGTTCAACGGTTTTGTTTGGGGAGAACTGAACAATTTCACACACATGGTTCTATCACTTCAAGGTAACAAGAATATGCAACTGGGAGGATGGTTCTGACCTAGTTGTGAATTAGACTAGATAATAAGACTCTGCTAAGGGTTGTTGTGTCACACTTCCTGAGTTACACATGGTTCCTAACACATCGTCAATCCAAAGGCCTTCTCTAATATCCAAACTTTGATTTTATTAAGATAAGTTTAAAAGTCGACAACTATTCCAAGTTATTTCTTTTTCTTTTCTTAATTTTCTTTTATGAACTTATAGACACAAGTGTTTGCTAGGGATTAGCAAAGGCAAGTATATGGGGTGATGAATCTCCATTTCATCACCTTCATTCTTTTATTTTGGCCTCAAATCCCTAGCTAAATGCATGTATATATCATTAATTTGTCAAAGTAAACATTCTTTAATTTGTACAAAATACTATATAAAATACTACACATTTCTTATATTTAAAACCAAAATAAAAAATAAAGGAAGAAAAGAAAAAGAAATGAGACACCACATGTGTTGAGTGACCCTAGCCCCCGAGACTCAATCATCATAATGACTTAGTCGACAAGGAATAAATTAAGGAGAGATAGGGCAACCAATTGTACAGTTCACACAGTCTAAAAATCCTAAAAATATGGGCCAAAAATTTCTATTTTGAGACCTATCTTATTCTTTAATATTTATACATCAAATCAATAAACTTTGTACATGAGAGTTGTAGTATAAAAACATAGAAAAATACAAAATTTATTTCACACAAAAATAATACACCGTATACACTTTATACTCTGAATAAAAACCCAAAATCCAAACTTTATGTACATGTATCTCCTCCATATGAACTCAATATTTACAAAAATCACTTTAAGTACATAAACATTTTAATAAGCTATTTAATGAAGATGGTTTCACTTAATTTGGAGTAAGATGCAAAATTTAGATTTTGGACCCCTATTGTACAATATACATAAATAAAATATTCATTTTATTTATTCTTTATACTTATTTATTTTATATTTTATAATTTTGTAAATATTATTTATAGTATATATACATAGTTAGAATATAATAAAACCGTAAAGAAAACACTAAAATAAAATAACATATACAAATACATAGATGAATATACTATACTTATACCTATATAATAAGAATATATATTTATTTAAGTATACAAAATACATCAAAAATATAATAAAAATATATTTATGTATATCTAAATATTTTATAAATATATTAGTTAAGTGTAAAAAATGATAAATATAAAATACAAAATAAAATAAAATACCTAATACACAGGTCAAAATACCTATAAATGAACCCCCAAAAAGTAACTCATAATAAATAAACCCATAAAAATAAATAAAAGTCAGATTAAAATACTAAATAAGACAATATTCTTTTAATTTTATAACCTAAAATTATTAAACTCGGTTGTTGTTATTATTATTTATTGATTTTACAGATGATTTTTGTCTATCTTTTTCTTGGTTGGTCCACGTGGACCAATTAAGGACCTCCGCCCGTTGACCCAAGGTCGATTGTGCTAGCATGCCCTACCACCCAATCAGTATCCTCGGGCAGGCCATCTTCTCACATTTTTCACGCCTCCAAATTGCTTCCATACCTCTCGAAACTTCTACCATTACGAAGTCGCTCAGTCCTCACCCATGCGAGAATCTCCACCTACCACATTTGATTTGCACGCCACCTCTCCATATTTTTTGCCAGAAACCACCCCTCTTGATTCACTTTTAGCCCCTCAAATCACCCCTGGAGCTTCTCATTGGTGACAACAAGGCGTAGCTGGTGAATTGCAGCGAGGAGGGGAGAATGAGGAGGTTCATCCAATCCATCGCTGGAGCTCCGCCCAGTGGTTCTGCTTCACGACCACTCTTCATAGTCGAGCCCCTTTTCTTTGCATTTTCAAGTAAATGTTATATTTGGCTTCCATTTCTACTCCTTAGATTAGTTGTTAATCAATAGAGTTAGGATTAATTAGGAATACCCTTTCGACCTGGAGTTCGAGCTTCAGGTTCAAATCACTATGTTTGTGACTATTCTGCGATGCATTACATCTCCGTCTTCGTTCCTCGACACCACTTCTCCATTTCATCCAACCGTCCACCCTCAATTTTGTAAGAATCGAGGCTCGTCAAAATCCTCATCTGCTGCTTCACTGGAGCTCCTTTCCCATTTCACTTCACGTGCTTTTCAGCTTCAAGGATGAGTCACAGGGGTAGCCCTTATTCTTTTCGATTTTTAGGTGCATGTGTTCGTCCCTAAGGACCCTTTTGGGAGATCAAGATCGCACCCTGGGCAAGCTCCAGGTCACCTGGAGCTATAGGAGCCCCCAACCGACCAATGTGTTATCGTGATCCCAATTGAGACCATCAACACATGTGGAAGGGCAGCAACGAGCCATATCCGCCTTCAGTCTGCATAGAAGTCATTGGAGTTGCCAGGAATCGATGATCAAAGCGATGGACAAGACATGTTCTTGGTTGTTGTTCCAAGCATCCTTCAAGCCATCTAATGAAGAGGGGATCCCAGATCTAATTGTTGCCCTCGAATCAAATCAAAATGCTACCCTATTAGAACCACCAAATCTTCCACGTGTCGAGCAGTAAACGACCCAATCCTCGGCCCTTAAGGGGTCAATTTGAAGTACACCCTCTGCATTTTTTGTAATAGCTAAAGTCCCTATAAATATTTCATAATGCTTAAAAAGTAGCTGGTAAATTGCATTTAAACCCTCTAGCATTTCAAATTTGCAGTTAATCCCATGCCATATCATCTACCATTATGACCCATGTGCGTGGGTAATTTGCATGTATACCCCTATGTGTTTGTAAATGTAGTTTAATATTAAAACTTTTGAAATTAAATGTAATATTTCGAGTTATTTGCATATATGGCCTTTTCATTTATTTTATTGCCTTTGCCAGTTCATTAAATTTTATGCTTGGTCTATAATTATTGCAAATATAATCTCTGCTCCAAAAATTATGACCTAGGATTAATTGCTTGCTAGTATACATCTTCATGCCATATTTTTAGATTTGCATTTTACACTATTTCCCTATTTATTAAAAATCAAATAGTGCATGGATATTCCTTGTCTAACTTAAAATTTCCAAAAAAAGTATAAAACATGCTCCAAAAATTCCATAAAATTAGAGATAGTACATTATAGTATTTAGCACCCCCAAACCAAAAATCCCGAAAATAGAAAAAGAAAATGATAAAAAAATTTAAAAGCTCCAAATCCTATAAAAATATAAAAAATCACCGTAAAGCCCAAAAATATATCTTTTTGCTATGTTTTTTTATTTCTATATATTAGTATATGTTAAAATCAATTTGGAAAAATTTTGAGGTGATTTGAAATTTTTAAACCCCAAATCAACTCGTCCTTTATTTAATCCTTATTTTGGATATTTTTGGACTTTAAAAATACCTAAACATTAGCAAAAATGCTTAAAAAATCACAAAATCTTAGAAAACATAAAAATGCAAAAACATTTCATTTTGTTACGTTTTACTAATTTTACGAATATTTATAATTATATTACCCTATATTGTATTATTAATCTATAAATATTTTTATATATTTAATAATATTAATCAATATTATAAATATTTCATAATTATTTTAAATCAAAATCATTAAAAATAAAAAATAATATAAAAAATTCACATATTAAAAACCTACAAAACCTAAGTAAATAGTGTGCATACATGTATACATATATACCTATATTATTTATTTATAAATAATATCCCATGCTACTACGTGTGGTCCTTGAGTTCGACCAATACATTCTTGTCCACTACACACTTGATTGTAGGGTATAATAAATTTTGATTTACACATGCTTATTCATTGCTTGATATTATTGTGTGGGTTGATTGCTGCTTAGTCACTAGGGCTTTCTGGAATGTCATCGCAGCGACTCAGAGGTCCTGCCTTGTGTGGATCGCAACACAGTCCCGAGGTCTTTGAGTATTAAATAGGTGTTGGTTATTAGGATTGTAGACGAAGGGCTGCGACCATTAGATTATGCGATCTAAAGGCAGCTGAAGAGGCACAAAAGTACGGGAGTGACGAGATCAGTGGATCTCATCAAGTGCCAGAAAAGGAGCGTGGAAGAATGATCCAAATGAGATCGTCAGAGTCAGATTGAATACTAGGGAAAATAGGTGAGAATGAATGAAGGATCTCGTCAAGTGCCAGAAAAGGAGCGTGGAAGAATGATCCAAATGAGATCGTCAGAGTCAGATTGAATACTAGGGAAAATAGGTGAGAATGAATGAAGAGCCATGCCATGTGGCTCAGCCAGGGGGAGACATGTGGCCCAATAAGAAAATTAGGAAAGAAGAAAAATAAAATAAAATAGTTATAGACTGAATTAGAAAAAGTGATCAACGTAAAAGTTGTAGATCTCGATGAGATCTAAACGTTTCATGTTGAACAAGAAGTGAAAAACAGGTCATATGTATATACTTATATTTTTGTAAGTATTTTTAAGGATTTAAAAACACTTGTTTTTAATTTCTTTTGTGATTTTTTTGTATTTTAAATTTGTATTAATTTTCCACACTAATACTTACAACATTAATCTAGTTTTATGGATTTTGTAATATTTAGGAAACATAGAAAATAAATCACATTAATAGAATTTATTACATGCAATAGTTGGAGTTAATTATATACATAGGGTTAAATGTTAATGCAAGCAAACTAACTGTACATTTTATTGAATTGATTAAGTTAGAAGGATAATAGATAAATAAAATGATGATAAATCACAGATTTATCAGCCTGCCTTCTCTCTCAGCCATCAGATCTGTTGGTCAGATAGTCACATTTCCCCCACACTCATTCCTCTCTGAAGCATCTCATCGTTTGATCAGACGCTCCCCAACCAACCAATCCTGCCTCCATGGGGATCATTTGATCGCTTGATCTAACATTTCTTATGGGCCATCAACCTCTAGTAGTTGATGCCTAAGGCTTTGCATCTCTTCGTCGAAGTAATGCCTCCTAATTTTCCTCGCATCTCCATGTGTCTTCATGACTTAATTATGTTACCAATCGATGGTTCCTACAATCCTCTTCTTCTCTAACCATCGAGCCCTAGCCTTCAACCTCAGCTCTGATAACTATCAAAATTTGGAACCACATCCTCCAATTGTTTGCAGCCTTCACAAAAACCAAGTGATGCACTACAGGTAAAGGCTATCTAGCCTTCACAAAGCCCAAGCCCTTTTACCTCTTAAGTGACAAAAAGTGAGAGAAAGGTTGAGCGAAGACATAGCTATCTCCGATGAGACCCACAACAACTTTGTTTGTGTCGTAACCCACGTCTTAGTATTGTTGCAGCTCCACTCTTTACTAAAGTGTTAAGCGATGACCCGCAACTCCAAGGTTCAAGCTCATGCTTCACTGCCACTCCTGATATTCATCTCCATCTTCAAGGTGATCCCTCAGTTTGTATTTTCTTGGATTTTATTACACACATACACACACCTTCATGTTCATTTGATCGTTCATATACGTTTGAAGGATATGGGAAGATCCTTAAGTGCATCACGGAAGCGTGGAGATCACATAATATGCGATCGGGAATGACTAGTCACACAAGTTGCTTTGGGCAGCGGAATTTATAAAATTTTAAAGCGATGAAACCACATAATCCAAGAACACTTCTCGGATCATTTCATCGAAACCACCAATAGGTATTAAGTTACCTCTTGAAGCATGGTTGTGATCGAGTCTCTAAAAGAAGAGACCTCTTGTCTCAAGTCAGATCTGACAGAGATGTTTGTGAGAGCTTTGATGAAATGTGTGCTCCTCGCAATCCATGTTGATAATCCAAGCAGTGAATCTCCTGATATTGCCTCATGAGATCCGACATTTTCTTCACGAGCGTGATGCATTTAAGGAGATAGAGATCCACAAGTAGTCAAAGCAGTGGTACAACACCATGGTGATGACGACGATGATCTCTCTCTAGGGCATCAAGGTGGAAGGCCACAATGAGAAAGAGAGAGAGAAACTTGGAGTGTAGAGAGAGAGAGAGAGGGAGAGAGCATACTATATTGTGTAAATAAGAGTCAGGGTTACCTCTTCTTTTATAATATTTTGGGAGACCATAGATCCCAATTGATGGACAACACAAATCCAATGGTGGAGATTGATTAAGTTTCTTTAAATGTCCATGATTTTGTTGCTAAAAACACAATAACAATTAATTCAATTAAATGAATTATATTGAATAATAATCCATATTTAAATAAATTTTCATTAAATCAATTTGCCTTGGAGAAATAGGAAGGAGGCAAGCCTCCTTCCATAAGAAGAGGGGACTGCCATCAATTCCACTTAGGGCTTGGTGGTCGTCCAACCTCCTCTTTAAGAAGGTGGCAAGCCACTCCTATTTCATGAGGTTGCATTATCTCATGATTCTCTTCAAATTTTGCAACAAACTTTGTTGCAAATTATTTCACATAAATTAAATCTAATTTATTTTGTGAACATTGCAATCATGCCATTGGAAATTTGTTAATCACATTCACAACCCAAAATAAAATGTAAATTACATTTTCAATTAGATGTCCAATGTGAATCCAATTCGCATCGATATTTAAATTGTAAATGTTATTTACCGATATCTCTCTCTTATATATTATAAGTCACATTTATAATATATGTGATTAATATGGATAATTCTATCCACATTATTCATATCCATGATAATTAAAGCATATTTAGTTATCTTGAATCTCTATTCGCATGTGCCCAAAATACTATGAATCACATTCACATTAGTCACATCTTGATAATTAAATCATATTTAATTATCTTAGATAATTCTCCTTATATGTCCAAAAAATATGAATCAAATTCATATTATTAATGATAATTAAATGGCATATAATTATCCATTTCTCGATACTCGTATACATTATCAACAATGAAATTATCCTCGAACTCTTTCAAGGATAATGTGCTTTCTCCATGGATAAGGATATGATGATTGTACGTTCCACATATAGTGACTTGGATATTAAGATCACATCTCACATCCAGATCTTCGGAATCTCCCATAAATGTTTGATTAAATCACAACGATAAAACTAATATTCTCATTGCATATGCGAACATGTCTCTATTGAGACGTGTCACTAAAACATATCTGTTTCATCACTCCCTCATAATGGAAGCATCGTGGTTATACAATAGTTTATTGATCACATCACCCTTAGGTATTCCTAATACATGTACATCATGCATACTGGAAGACACAGAATAAATCCGAAGTTACAGATCAATTTGGATTGTCTCCTTCAGGGGTTTATATTAAGTTTTTCATTTGATAATTGGGATTTGGTATCAATCATATACTTTCCAAAAGTATATATCACAACTTGGTGTTGATCATATACTTTCCAAAAACATATACCAAACCTACAAATTCAGTCAAGCTTCTAAAATGAGATGACCATACATAGAATTTGATCCTGATACCTCAGGAGTGCGCTCATGTCTTCCGATTTGTAGATGAACCTGTATGATCTCTTTGAGAGATTGTATTTTTCATATGCCCTTGTATGCACACCTGTGTGTCGGTGTATAGATCTTGATTAGACCATCAACTTATCGGTCTGCCAAATGTACATACTCAGACATATAATAACACATCCGTCTCTGTCAGAGGATGTGTACCTATATCGTGACAATATATGACATAGGTCTTGGTTATCTTGATCTCATTAATTCAACTCTTTGACCTAACTTATCTAACACCTCTGAATCTCTATTCCTATGCAGATGATCTGCATCAAGATATCGGTTAGATATCAACCCATTAGATAAAGGAATACCATCTCCTACTCAGGTTGGAGATCATCTCTTAATAATCATTTGATGGTGCTTGATGAGTCTTCAATCTAACTCTTTAGATATTTATCCAAGCACCAACCTATATGATTCAAATTGAATGAATAGTTGTATGATCATCAAGATGGCCATGGTACAAAACCCTAATTGTATTAAGGGACCTATTATGCAAATTAGTTATTCTTCATTTCAGATTAGGGAATGATATTTGCAATAAAATTTATTGCATAATGTCTCATCATGGGCTCGCATGTCCAACAATCTCCCACTAGCCCAAAGATCCATTAAAGGGTTAATCTTTAAACCCACAAATCTATTTAGAAAAATAACAAGTTAAGCTGACTAGTCACTTTGTTCCTGAGAGACTACTCCAAGTCCTTTTACGGTACTTGCTTATTGATGAATAGAGATTCAACAAAGGTCTTGTCAGTCGACAAGGTGGATCAACAATCGTCGAAGCAAACTCCCATGAAAACCTAATTCAATAAAAAATAAACCCACAATTAAGAATCAAGCAATGAAAATAAAATTGTGGAGTTAAATTATTATGACTCTACAAATGATGTGTATAGTGCAAGTATGTGTAGATTATCAAACATAGTGAGCAAACGGAAAATCGGGAAAAATTAATGCCAAAGATGTGTGTTCTTCTTGTCTATTTGTTTTTAATTTACATTTTTATTCTCTTTTTATATTTTACGATTTTAATACCTTTTTTTATAAAAAAGATATTAAAATAAGTACAAGTAATATATAATGCTATATATATACTATAGGGTAATATATATATTAATATAAAGAAATAAAAAATATAAAGCAAAATATTTTTGGGGTTTAAATAATTTTTTACTATTTTTGTGATTTTTAAATAATTTTGCTAATTTTCTTGGATTTTAAAGTCATAAATATCCCAAATGAAGGATTAAATAAATAGGCCGAATTGAAATGAAGATTAAAATAGCAAACAACGTCCAAAATTCTTAAAATCGATTTTAATATGTAAATAATAATATGTATAAAAATATAGAACACGAAATGATATTTTTGGAATTTTTGGGATTTTTTTAGATTTTTATAAAGGATTTTGGAAATTTTTTAATTTTTATGGTTTTTCTTTTTCTGTTTTTATAGTTTTAATTTCTGGAGTTGTAAAATAAATATATAAACAAAATAAATATTTTTGGGAATATTTAAAAAAGATTTTATATTTTTTTGGTATTTAATACAATAAATAGGGAATATTTATGCTCATTTTGATTTTTAATAAATAGGAAAATGTCCAAAATTGCAAATGTAAAAATATAGCATGGATGTATATGGAAAAAAGGAACTTAACCCTATTTAGGGTATTTTTCAGAGCATGGACACTGTATTTAATAAATAAAAATGACAAAAAATACTAAACTAGTAGGGATATAAATGTAATTAAAAATAAATAAGAGGACTTTTCTGTAATTTTCTGTAAAAATATAGAACTAGAAATTAAAATTCTTGGACTAAACAAAAATAACAAAAGCTATAAGGGATTATCTACAAAATTCCCACCTCACATGGGATAGCACCTGAGGTGAGCTGGCAAGGGACCAATATGTAATAGTACAGGCTCTAACTTGCAAAATACACAAAAATTTTAAAACTATTTAATAATTTACAATACTAAATATAAAAGGGATAAAAATCAGGGGTGTGTTTCGTAAATTACCCCTAAGGCGTGTGATCGTGTAGCTGAGATCCACGGCTTATCCATGTGTCAGCTCCTACACGGTCGATTACGCTTCGGTGATCAACGCTCTCGATTAGATCTTCCTCCTAATCTGACGGCTTAGTGGCAGTAAGATGCAATGGTGATTGTGCAAACCAGAAGGTCGTTCTAGATCCAACGACGGTCGAGGTGGCTGGAAGAACTTCTGAAGAACTCACCTCTAGCGAGCTATGGTCCGGTTATGCTTGCACTTAAGGCCACCACAAGTTCCTCCGATGGTTTCTTGACGTTGCTGCAGTCCTCTTGCACCTCCCATAGGTCTCCAAAATGTCTGAGGACTGCTAACGAAGCCCTTGGAGCTTGAAGTACTTGGAGGGTATTCTTAGAACAAAAAATACCTCAAACAAGGATGTGACGCTTGGGTAACTGCAGGGTTAGCACAAGAAAAGAAAAACAAAGGTGCCTGAAGTGTTGTCATGTTGAATGGAACAGAATGAGATGGTGTGGCAGTTGCTCTAGCGAGGTAGTGGAGGTGGAGCATCGGGATCCTACTCTAGGAGGGAGCAGGTTGAATGGAATGGTTGTGGGCGAAGGGAATTGGCAAGGGATGAGAATGGCAGTGGCTGGTGGGTCATAGAATGGGAAAGGCATGGTGAAAGGGTTCGTTGGAGCTAGCCTCCTACGAAATACAAATTTGTGATTTACACTAAAACAAGCAATTAGAAGCAAATTTGAATGTAGGGAATCAAGATTGAACAAAATAGCCACCTAAAAATGAAGAAAGAAAACCTCGACCAGATAAGAACTGCAGATGGTACCTCGATGCCGGCAGGTGGCAGAGGTCGCTGGGAACAACATCCACCTTGATCCTTCCTCATTGCGAAGCATGGGCCGAGCCTCCTATCACATAGCTCTAGACCTAGGGCGCTCCGAGGGATCGGAACCGGGGGAAAATCGAACAAAAACTGAAAAATGGTAGAGGAGGTACATATGTACATGCAACAAAGGATGAGAGTTCGAGGCGACATGGCAGATCGAAGTAAGGTAACATGATGCGAGATATGCACTTGGCGAGAATCACGGTTGAACAGTGACCAAAATCCATGAAGGGTCCACATCTCCTCGAGCGACGTATCATAGGATAGAAAATCGAGAAGATGGACAAAAACTAGGTTCTGACATAGGCTAGGGGGCATGTCAACTAGTTAACCTAGATCAACAAGCAGAACCACTTGGTGGGTCCACGTGGACAACCAGGAAAATCAGCTCCAAAAATCATTATAAAATCAATAATAAATATTAAATGAGTTCATTAATCTTAAGTTATAAAATAAAAAATATTATTTTCTATAGTATTGTAATATTGTTTTATGTATTTTTTTGAGTTAATTTATTACAAGTTTATTTTTTAGGGTTTTATTTATAGGTATATTCATCCATGTTTTGAGTATTTTATTTTTATTTTGTATTTTTTGATTTTATTACTTTATTTTTATTTTATATATTTATAACTTATTTTTATATACATAAATATATTTTTATTATATTTTTAATGTAATTTGTACACTAAAATAAATGTGTATACTTATTATATAGGTATAAGTAAAGGTATTCCATCTATGTATTTTGTATACATATTTTATTTTAGTATTTTATTTATGGTTTTATTGTATTTTAAATATGTACATATATTATAAATAATATTTAAAAAATTATAAAAATATAAAATTATAAAAATAATAAAGTATAAATAAATTGAATATTTTATATAGGTAAAGTATACAATAAGGGTTCAAAATCTACTCTCACACCTTAACTCAAAAAAAAGATGAAACCACCTTTAAAGGTGATTTTAATACATTTTGAGTTTTTATTTAGGATATATGGGTATGGGAAGTTGGGATTTTAAATCCTTATTTCGAGTATATGTACATTGTATATTACTTTTGTATGAAATCTATTTTGTATTTTTATTTGTATTTTTATCTACAACTTTCATATACAAAGTTTCTTTATTTGAGTATAAAAGATAGAAAATAAAATAGGTCCCAAAAAGGACTTATAGATGAATAAATGAATGGGATTTTTATTGAATAAATGGCCATTATCTCCCCCTACTTTATTCCTTGTTGACCCAATCATCAAGATGCCTCGGTCTCAGGGTTTAGGGTCATAAAATACCTTTGGAATTTCATTCTTCTTCTTTTCTTTTCTTTATTCTATAATTTTGCATGAAAAATTGTATTTTTATACAATAAATAGAATAATTAATGAATGTTAATTTGTATAAAATAATGCTATATACATGCATTAGCTAGGTTTTTTAAGGCCAAAAAGATAGAATAACAGTGATGAAATGGAGATTCATCACCTACTTATACTTGTATTTTCTAGTCCGTAGCAAACACTTATGCAATAAATGTAGAAAAATAAAAACAAAGAAAAGAAAAAGAAATAAAGTGGATTGAATTTAATTTTCAAACTCGTCTTCACAAAATCAACATTTAGAGCTCAAGTCGGGCCTTTGGATTTTAGGTGTGGTCAGAACCTTATTGGAAAACAGATTTGGAACACAACAACCTTCGAGAATCCCAAAACTCTACTCAAGTCTCCTCAATAGCCAGGTCAGAATACTTCAACTCATACACAAACCCTTATGACTATGAATCTATCTTGGATAGTGTGTGAGATAAGTAGCTCTCCTCAGCTGAAGTGGTAAAAGTCAGTCATATCAAACATAGTGACCCTAATTCCCCAATCCAACAACTCTTTACTTGAGAAGCGGGGTATTCCCTTCTAAGTTCAAGTGGCAACCAGCTCAAGAAGAGGAGGTAGAGAGAATAATGGACAGTAGCTAGTGTAGGTACCTATCATAGGATGCTTGACCAATGTAGCCAAGTCATCCGGTTGCAGGCTCACATACATATGAGGTTGAAGCTCAAGCTTGCTTATTGACTATACAAACATGTACACTCCAACAGGAATTTTATTTTCATTCAGGAATGCCCGCTTTTTTGGAGTTTTTGGTTTTTTCTTTTTTGAATACTATATACAGTTGCATTTACATAAGGACTTTTTCTTCTTGAGCCAATAAACTATCCCTCTTTTGAATCTTTATTTCAACCCACAACTTATGTCTTTAGACATCATCGCCATTGAATCGGTTTGGGATATAATGGACAAAAATGTGTGATGTCTGATGTTTCCATTGGCTTGTCTCATGCCGACAAATCCAACCCTCTACCACTTCAACTGAGGTGAGCAAAGTGAAAGGTGTAGGTGTACAAACTAGGTCATTATCAACAATAGTAGTGTGTGTGCACCGAAATACTCTACTTAGGTAGTCCAGAATACATTAAACCAAGTCTCACAATTCTCAAAGAATTAAGTCAACTATATTTGAAGTACCTCAATTCCATTTCCTATATGGTTCCTATGATTAGGTAGATTTAAGGTTTAACCAAGCTCCAATATTCAGATTTTACTTAGACTTCTTCAATTATCCAACTCAATCTGAAAAATGCAAATGCTATGCACAATGCAGAAAATAATTTTGTGATGTAATTTTCAAATTTTTAACTTTTTATGGAATTTCTGAAAAAGGTTTTACAATTTTTTATGCATTTTTTCAAAACGATTCTACAAATGTTTTTGGAATTTTTTGTTTTGCAAATGTTTTTGGGATTTTTCAAAACAAAAGTTTTTAGAAGAGAAGATAGGCACAAATATTTACGTGGGAATTCATCTTATATTTACAAGAGTTGGGTTTTTAAGGATTTACACAAGGGATATGTTATTTGCTTTTATAGATATATATACACACAGTTGGTGAAAAGTGTTTACTATGATGATGTCTATATTCCTCAAACTTATTTGAAAATAATTTTACAAACAATTTTGAAAACTATAGTCCAAAATAGTTTTTTCAAATAATTTTTACAAACACTTACAAACATTTAAAAATCATTTTGCAAAAGGTTTTTCAAATAATATGTATAGATCTTTCAAAATATTTTTGCAACCATGATGAATCTACATTTCATCATCTTTATTCATTTATTTTAGCTTAAAATCCCTTATAAAACACATGTATATATTAATAAATCCATGTTCTCACTAACCTGCATCTGTGTGTAAATATTGTAATTATATTATTATTTTAACCTAAAATAAATAAATGAATTGTAGGCAAGATCTTATAACAATTTCTTATGAATGCTATACCTATAGGAGTATGTGTACTATCAAGAAATCTCCCCATATGTCTTCCAGTTCCTTTGTAACATGTGATCTACACACTGAAAGGTCTTTATCTCGTTCTTGGGGGATACTTAGCTAAAGAATAAGAGAGGAAGAAAATATGTGTAACCACTACTTTGGACCGGAATCACCCATGAGCATGCAAGGACCTACTCGGACGCAAAACGATGAGAGATACACGCCCGTGAGGGTGTAGCCTATGCTCAATACTTCAGACAAAGTTATATGCTCCGCACAAGGTGGGAACATCATGCTCGACGATGCCGTACTCGATCACGTACGATAGAAGCGCCAATACTTCACCGTCCCAAGTGATAATCAAATCACCATAGATCGAGATTTGGGCTCTATCCTCAGGAGTTG
Source organism: Ottelia alismoides (assembly GCA_037367405.1). Classification (NCBI taxonomy): domain Eukaryota; kingdom Viridiplantae; phylum Streptophyta; class Magnoliopsida; order Alismatales; family Hydrocharitaceae; genus Ottelia; species Ottelia alismoides. Next base: position 186,620 of record JAZKJV010006776.1, read on the forward strand.
TGCCTCACTCGGTCTAGAATATACCTGAAAACAATAAGGACTTTGTGAACCCAAAATAATGATGTCCATTAAGATTTTTATTAAGGTCGAAGTTTTATTAGCAGCTCCCTTGTTTTAATTTTTGGCTTTTCAATTTTTTGAGTATTTTTTAAGCAAGCCACCTAATGATTTTTTTGTATTCTCCTTTAAGTCCTAGGTGATATAACACCGGAGGAGAGGACGGAAAAGCCTTGCAAGTTGAGACTAAGGTGGAAATCTCATCTTAGTTTCTAAAGATGCATGCAAGGTTAGAATTACTTACAATGCTTTCCAACTCTCTCCATGTGGGAAGCAAGGCAGAATTTAAACATTTATACTATATATAGATATGAAAAAGCGAGAAAGCATCCTAAATGATAACTGCTATTATCGAGAAGAACCAAATACTAACTATTCGAAAATAGATCTGATGTGTCTGGTCTTGGAGACCTCTCAGTACCCACCACAATGGGTCATGCAAGAGTTGTATGAGGCCTCTCTTAGATCATGGTTCCAAATTCAAGTAATTAGATATTAATTATTTGAAAAAGTCCAAGCGCATATCACTATAAGTGCATGCAATATAATTAGGGTTTTGGACCTAGATACCGAATCAAGCAACCCTAGTGTCTAAGGGATAACTCACATAAAAAATAGAATCAAAGGTGGAAAGCTCAAATCATGAGAAACAAATAAGAGAAAGGTGAGGAAAACACAAAAAACAATGACGAGGTCCCCAGGCCAAACACTCAGGCACTGGACCTTGTTAATTGTGGCGGTGTTCAAATTATCACAAATTAATTTACAAAAATAAAAGAAAATCTCTATCTCATAAAATGAAAATAAAGACTAAGGTCGGGATGATCTTCTCCTTCTTTCCTACTCCTCTCTCCCACCCACTCCTGGTTGGCTCACAAGAGAAGGCCAATCTCTGCTCGCCTCGGGTGCATCCACCTCCTAAGAGATAGTCATTGCCAAGCAGTACCTCACAAGAGATATCAATAAGAAACATGGATTAAACAACCAAATAATTATCAAAATAAGGTACACAGAAAATAAAGGAAAAATAATGTGCAACTATGCACAAAATGAGCTACAATCCATTGCTCCCCGGCAATGAAGCCATTTGATTAACCACTAGGAGACCTTGGACTATCTTGTGATCCACACAAGTCGGGACCACGGAGTCACTACAATGACAACACAAAATGCTACAGTGGCTAAGTAAAAATCAACCCACACAATAATATCAAGCAATGAATAAGTAGGTGTGAATCAAAATTTATTATACCTTACAAACAAGTGTAAAGTGGACTACCAGGTCGGGGTCAAACTTAGGGAACACACATAATAGCACGTGATATTATTTATAAATAAATAATATAGGTATAGATGTATATAGGAATGCACACTCTTTACTTAGAATTTTGTGGGTTTTTAAATTATGATTTTCTATATTATCTTTTATTTTTAATTATATATTTTGATTTTATAATTATGAAATATTTATAATAATGATTAATTAATTAAATAAATAAAAATATGTATGTATATATAATACTATATGGTAATGTAATTATAAATATAAATAAAAATGTTCAAAAATAGCAAAATAAATTTTTTTGTATTTTTTATGTTTTCTATTGTTTTTTCGATTTTTAAGTATTTTTGTTAATTTTTAGGTATTTTAAAGTACAAAATATCCCAAAATAGTGATTAAATAAATAAGCTGAATTGACTTGGGGTTTAAAAATAGCAAAAAGCCTTAAAATTTTTTGAAATCAATTTTAATATATACTAATATATAAAAATAAAAATACAAAATGAAAAGATATATTTTTGTGTTTTTGATGATTTTTATGTTTTTTATAAGATTTTAGAGATTTTTATTTTTTTATTATTTTATTTTTCTAATTTTTGGGATTTTTGGTATGGGGTACTAAGTATTATAATATATTATCTATATTTTTTTAATTTTTGGAGCATGTTTTATAGTTTTTTTGGAAAATTTAAGTTTGACTGGAATGTCCTTGCGTAATTTGATTTTTAATAAATAGAGAAATTGTCTAAAATACAAATATAAAATTATGGCTGAAAATGGATGTTATTAGGTTCTTAACCCTAATTTTTCATAATTTCTGGAGCATAGATGATATTTATAATAATTAAAGAACAAACACAAAAATTAATGAACTGACAAGGGCATATTTGCAAATAAAATAATGATACAGGGGTAAATATACAAATAACCTATTATAACTAATATTAAAAGTTTTAATATTAAATTACAATTACAAAACATGGAGGGGTATACATGCAAATTACCCACCTAGTGGGCCGTCACGTGATTTGACATGATAGGGGATTAAACTGCAAATTTGAAATTCTCTATGGTTCGAATGCAATTTACACATTATTTTTAAGCATTATGAAATATTTACAAAGCCTCTTAGCTATTACAAAAATACAGAGGGGGTACTTGAAATCTACCCCTTAAGGCCCAAGGATTGGGTCGTGTACTTCTCGACGCGTGGATGATCTGGTAGCTATTGTAGGTCAACGTTTCAATTTGATCTGAGTGCTGCAATTATATCTGATTCCCCTCTTCATTGGACGACTTGCATGATGCTTGGAAGAACAACCAAGAACATGTCTTAGCTGTCACTTTGATGGTCGATTCTTGACAACTCCAATTACTTCTCCACACATTGAAGGTGGCTACAGCTTGCTGCTGCCCTTTCCACATGTTGAAGGTCTCTGTTGGGAGTAAGATGACACGAAGGTCGATCTAGGGGCTCCTATATCTCTAGGAGACCAGGAGCTCTCTCAGGTGCAATCTTGAGCTCTTAGAAGGGTCCTTAGGGACCAACACCTGCACCAAAAATCAGAATGAATGAGGGCTACCCTACAATTCGTCCTTGAAGTTGAAAAACACATTGAGGGAAATGGGAATGGAGCTCCGGAGAGGTGGCAGATGAGGAGCTTGACGGGCCTCCATTCTTACAGAATCGAGGGTGGACAGTTGGGCAAAATGGAGAAGAGGCATCGAGGAACGAAGAGGGAGATGGAATGCGCCGCGAAACAGGCGTAAACATGGTGATTTTGATCTGGAGCACAAGGTCCAAGTCGAAAGGGTTTTCCTAGTTGATCCTAACTCTACAGATTAAAAACTAAATTAAGGAGCAGAAATGGAAACTAAATCTAACATTTATCTAAAAATGCAAAGAAAGGGGCTCAACTCGGTAGAGTGGTTGAGAAGCAGAACCACCTGGTAGAGCTACGATGATGGTTGGATGCACCTCCTCCTTCGCTCCTCCTCATTACAATTCACCAGCTATATCTTGTTGTCATCAATGCGAAGCTCCATGGGTTATATGAGGGGTTAAGAGTGAATAAAGAGGGATAAAAATGAAACAAAGATCGGTGGGGGTTATTTATAGAGGTGGTTTCTATCCAAAAGGATGGAGAGGTGGCCTGCGAATCGAAGGTGGTAGGAGGAGATGCTCTCATGGGTGAGGATCAAGGACAGAGCGGCTTTGCAATGATGAAATTTCAAGAGGTATGTAAGCAAGGTGTGTTGGTCATGCGAGCCCACGACGAGCCATAATGCAATAAATGTTATTGCAAAATCATCCTGATCTAAAATGAAGAATAACTAATTTGCATAATAGGTACCTTAGTACAATTATGGCTATGTACCATGGCCATATTAATGATCATACAAATGTTGATTCAATTATTAAATCATAGAATCTGGTGCTTGGATGAATATCTAAAGAGTTAGATTGAGGTCTCATCAAGCACCGTCAAATGATTGTTAAGAGAAGATCTCCAGCTTGAGAAGGAGATGGCAATCCTATATCTAAAGGCTGATGTCTAACTGACCTCTTGATGTAGGTCCTCTGCATAGGAATTGAGATTCAGAGGTGTTAGATAAATTAGGTCAAAGAGTTGACTTAACGAGATCGAGATAACCAAAAACCTATGTCATATACTGTTACGATATAGGCACGCATCCTCTGACCGAAGACATATGTGTTATATATGTCTGAGTATGTACATTTGGCAGACAAATAGGTTGATGACCTAACCAAGGTCTATACACTTGCGCGCTAGTGTGCATGGAAGGGCATATGAGTAATACGATCTCTCAAAGGTATCATACATGTTAATTTACTGAACTGGAAGACATGAGCTCACTCATGAGATATTGGGAAGAATCAAATTCTGTGTACAATCGTCTCGCTTTGGAAGCTTTACTGAATTTGTAGGTTTGATATATGCTTTTAGAAAGTATATGATCAACACCTAGGTATGATAGGAGCTTTTGGAAAAGTATATGATCGATACCAACTCCCAATAGTCAAATGAGAAGCTTAATGATAAAACCCTAAAGTAGACAGTGAAAAAGAGATCTAATACTTTGGGTTTATTCTAGGTCTTTCAGTATGCATGATGTACATGTATCAGGAATACCTGAGGGTGATGTGATCATAATCGATTGTATAACCATGACGCTTCCATTTCTAGGAAATGATGAAACATGTCTGGATTTTAGTGACTCCTCTCAGTAGAGAAGTGATCTGATCTAGGTCCAAATGTTGGACATTGATCTGAATGTGATTCAGATGCAATAAGAAGATTAGATTTGCAGTCTCGATTTAATCATGCATCTATGAGAGGTCCACAAGATCTGGATGTGAGATTTGATTCACTATCCAAGTCACTATACAGGGAACAATACAATCACCCTGTCCTTATCTCCAAGTATTTGCAGAGAAAACGCATTATCCTTGAAAGATTTAAGGATATTTTCATTGTTGATACATGTATCCGAGCATTGAGAAAATATATAATTAAATGTGATATAATTATCATGAATAATATGAATTTGATTCATATTATAAGGAGAGTTATCTTACCTAATTAAATGCGATTTAATTATCAAAGATGTAAATAATGTGAATGCGATTCATATTATTTGGGCACATGAGAATAGAGATCCAAGATGATTAAGTGTGATTTAAATATAATGGATATGAATAATGTGGATAGCACTATCCATATTAATCACATATATTATAAATGTGATTTATAATATATAAGAAAGAGCTATTTGTATTTTACAATTGTTAATTAAATGTTGATGTGTGTTGGATTCACATTGGACAATTAATTTAAAATGTAATTTACATTTAATTTCAGGTTGTGGATGTGATTCACAATTTTCTAATGGAATAATTGCAATATTCACAAAAGAATATGAATTATTTTTGTAGAATAATTTACAACAAGTGTTGTTGTAAATATTGGATATTTGCATGGAATAATGTAATCTCATGAGATTACATAAGATTCCCACCAACTCCCATTAGGAAAGTGTGATGTAATCTCCATTCCATAATCTCCATGCTTGATTTATTTAATTTCAGATTAATTTATATTGATATATGTATATATTTAATATAAATTAAATTAATTGTTGTTGTGTTTTTACAACAAAATCTTGGCCATTAAAAGAAACACAAATTAGTGTGAGCCATTGGATTTGTGTTGTCTATGGATTAAGATCCATGGATCCCAAAATATTATACAAGAAGAGCCACCCCTTGTTCTTCAAGCTACAACAATTACAATAACAAAGTCTCTATCTCTTTCTATACAAGCCAACTATCTTTGGAACCAACGGTTCCTCCCATCTTCTAATAATCAATACAATCTTGAACGTACTCTGTAGCATCCTTAAATAATGTTGGCCACCATAGGTCGCTCTATAAATTCTTTGTTGTCATATGCTTCCTCAAATGATGCCCACTGGACTCTAATTTGTGGCAATGCTTAAGTACACTGGTGTGTTCCTCCTAAGGAAGGCACCTTCTCCAGATACAATCCGCACCCTCATAAAATAGGTTCGGATCCTCCCATTGGTAAAAAGGAATCTCAGGCATGAATCTTTCTACCTTGTGATTTGGCAAAATTTGTGAAACGAGACAAGATTGTTCACAATATTAACATACCATGGGACTTAGTCCATAGAATAAATAGTCTCATCTGGAAAGGTCTCCGAAATAGGAATCATAATCTGCTCAGAATTTTTTGCATCTGTAATTCGAGAAAGGTGACCAGACACAATATTTTCTGCAACAGGTTTATCTCAAATCTCCAAATCAATTTCCCGGAGAAGAAGGATCCATATGATAAGGTGTGGTTTGGCATACTTCTTTTCTTGTAAGTACCATATGATAGTGTGATCCGTGTACACAATAACATGAGAACCGGGGAGGTAAGATCTGAACTTCTCTAATCCAAACAAAACTGCTAACATCTCCTTCTTTATGATTGTGAAATTATGATGTGCCTCATTCAGATTCTTGCTAGCATAGTATATAGAAAATAGTATCCCATCCCATCTTTACCCTAAAATAGCTCCAACTACAAAATTTGATGCGTCCATCATGATCTCAAAGGGAAGAGACCAATCATGTGGTTGTTGGACAGGAGCACTAGTAACCATGTCTTTTATCTGATGAAATGCAAGGAGGACTTTCTCATAAACAAAAAACTCACTCTCCTTGCACAAAATCTCAGTCAAGGGTCTGGCGATCTTGTAGAAGTCCTTAATGAATTGCCTATAAAATCCATGGTGTCCCATAAATGACCTTAACTTCTCTAAATTCCGTAGTGGCTCTAGTTTGGATATCACATTGATCTTAGCCGGGTCAACCTCCATAGCATGTTTTGAGATGACGTGGCCCAATACAATCCCGTTAGTTACCATAAAGTGACTTTCTCCCAAGAGAGCACTCGGTTTATCTCACAATAACATTGAAGGAATCAGTCTAAATTAGCAAGATATGTGTCAAAACTATACCGATAGATCGAGAAATCATCCATAAAGGCCTTTAAAAAACTACCCACTATGTCGGTAGAAATGGACAACATACACCTTTGGAGTGTAGCAGGGGTGTTACACAACTGAAAGGGCAATCATCCAAATGCGTAGGTGCCAAAGAGATAAGTGAAAATACTTTTCTCTTGATCCTCAAGAGAGATAGAAACGTGATTATACCCTGAGTACCCATCGAAGAAACAAAAGAATGCTTTCCCTACCAACCTCTCAATAATATGATTAATGGGGCAACAGAAAGTGATTCATCTTGGTAGCAGAATTCAGGTGTAGGTAGTCTACACAGACACGCCATGAAGTAGGTACACAAGATGAAATCTCCTAAAATTGTTATCCTTCGCAATAGTAATCTCGGATTTCTTTAGGTTGACATGTAAAGGACTGACCCATTTGGAATATGAAATGGGATAAATAAAGCCAGCATCACAACATTTCCTGATCTATTTCATGACAACCTCTCTTAGAATTGGATTGAGAAAGTATTGACACTCGCAAGAGGGTTTACACTCGTCCTCTATGCGAGCACAAAGTTGGACTAATCCCATAAAAATCTGAAATTTTCCATCCAATGGCCTTGCGGTTTCTCTCAAGAACCTCTAGCATGTGATATTCTTATTCATCGGTCAACTGCGAGATGAGGATGACCGGAAACATTTGGGGGGGATCTGCAAGGAAGGCATACTTCAACATTGATGGTAAAGGCTTGAGCTCATGTGGGGTCTGAATCGTCTCTATAACGACCTTAGTAATTTCACTCGTAGAAGGTATATGATCTGTACTCTGTGAACTGTCCATTGTGCCTACTGTCCGCTGAGAAAATATAATCTTAGAAATTCTGCAATGAATGATCTCTTCTTAGAAAGAATGGCTCATCAAGATATAAAGAAATCTTTGTAGTCTCATCAACAAAAGGCACAAACATCTAAACAATGATCTCAGAAAGGTGTCTCTCATCAGTGCATATCTAAGAAAATTCAACAAGTGGCTCAAAAATCTCAACGGGTGGTATATCAACACTAATCTCAGAATGACGTGTTAAAGGAATATCAGGAAGTACCTCTAATCTCTCAGACTGATCCTCAAAAATTAGCTCAAAATGTCCATATGCAAACACATCAGTTGGATCAAAAAGGGAACTCATGTCGGTGGTTCTTTCCAAGAGGTCCTTCTATGAAAGGAAATCCTGGATATCAAGGAAACTAGTAAACAGATCCGTCTCTCTAAACTTGACAAGAAAATCACAGTCCTCGGGATCGAGGGCAACTGTCTGTCTCTCATCTGCTACTGGCGGTAGTCATGGTCTAGTATCGAGGATTGTCTTAATTTTCACCTTGTCACTACGAGAGTGAAAGATGAATATTTATAATACCATAATCAAGTACCTGTTTAGTTTTTATAACGAATTGTCGACCTAGTATGATCGGGGTATGGAGTAACAGTGCAAGTGTGTCCATACCCATGATAACAAAATCAATAGGGAATCTCATTCCCTGCACTGTTACAACAATGTCCTCTAATATGTCTCCTGGTCTCTTGATTGATCTGTCAGCAAACTGAAGGATCATCCTGATTGATCTAAGAGGTCCTAACCCAAACTCAATGAGTATAGAGGATAACATGAGTTTAATGGTGGAACCACTATCGAGAAGAGTGTGATCAAATTCTTGATAAAATATATGGCAACGGATGTGAGGAGCTTAGTTATCTTTCTTTTTGGGTGGGAGGTTGCTGTTGGCATGAATTGTGGTCATGGTCAATATGTGTTTCTCTGTCTTCTTTCGTGTGTTGTACTTTATTTGACACTTTTGTGTACATGCTTCTTTCATTCCTTTTTTCATTACATACATGTACTCCATGGCCTTAAGGAGTGGAACCTCTAAAAGGATGTTCTATAAGATTTCTACCACTCCAATATCAGATATGGTTGATTTTAATTTTTGGATTTTCTTAGTTTTTATTCAATGTAAAAGAAAATGGCATAGAATCAGAAGAAACGCTAAAATGCTCATTTTGATTATTCAAAACAGAACCCTCATGTACAATGGGACAACCAGAATCAATTTGTACAGTGTTTTACAAAACAAGGATCGAAGAAACAAAATAAAAAACAAGACAGTTTGTTGCCACTGGTGAAGAAGATGAATCCACGACTGGTATGTTCTCCCTTTGTGCTGATGGTGAAATGCATCTCTCTATGAAAGGTGGTAGTGGTGGTGGTGGTGGTGAAGACGAAGATGGTCAAACTCTATGCTCAGGTGCTACTACATAGGGTCTCTACACTGATGGTGAAGAAGATGATGTGGTAGGAGAAGCTCTCTCACTGACTTGATCTCCCGCTCCCAACGGCTGTGAAGGCGGTTGTAATCTCTTACCACTTATGAAATGAATGGCGTTAGATAAACATGTAAAATCAAGGTCCATACCTGTCTCGGGTGTGGATGGATCATGGGATACTTGCTCCTTGCATCTGAAGTTGTTGGGTTTGGCTTCAACATGTGTTCGTATTCACCGAAGGTGCCTCTGGATGCTCAATGACACGATGTCATTGAGACTAGTAGTGAGGAGGTTGTTGGTATCCATATTATTGGTAATGAGGAGGAGGAGAAGGAGGATGTGAATACTGTCTGTATGATGCAGACTGTTGCTGGTGGTAAGACTGTAAGAAATATACAGGCTGCATCTATTGCTGACCATGTCTCCAGTTCTGGAAGTGAGACGGAGACTGAAAGTGAGGCTGGAACTGCTGGTGTTGGTATTGTTGTTATCCACCTCCCTGAAACTGGTGGGAGAGTCTCTGTCCCTACTGGGAACCCAACTGGCCTTGCCCTGACTGATAGGGATGGTTGCGCTCTTGGTCGATCCATATATCATTCACCTCCGGATTGATAGGTGGAGGTGGAGACTGCTGCTCAAGAATGTATGGGACCTCATGTTGGTACGATACAATCTATTGTGAATCCTGTAGGACCTGGTCAGGGGTCTGTACGTAATAAATGTGTTGAACTATAGATGGTCCTCTGGTACTCTGTTGGGTGGAAGTAAAAGAAGGTGTCTCTTGGGTAGAAGTGTTGCCTACTGCACTCGTACTTTGTCATGCGCTGATCGTACTCACAAGAATATCCACATGCTTAGTTATCTCATCCAACTTACCCAGGTTCTTCATCCTCTGTTCGATGACTTGGATCTTCTCAAGCTCATTGGATCATTTTCTCAATTATATATACTTTGGATAGGTATTTTCTAATGATGGTCAGATCTACACTGTCCACTCTATCTACATCATGTGATGTCGTTATGTTGACAACCTTGTGGGTAATAGAAGGAGAGGTAACTGGATGATTTTGAAAAGCACATGAATAAGAAAGAGTTGCCGAGCTCTTCATCATCTCCTCGAAAATCTGATAAAGTACATCCTCGTCCTTGTTGAAATGACTCCCCCCTCAAGCGACATCTACCAACTTTTAGTTTTCATGTCTTTAACCCCCAAACAAATTCTGCTCAAGGCTTGTCTTTGGAATATCGTGATGTGGACACTTAAATCTTTGAATATTTCCCATGATTCCTGAATATGCTCATGGAACAATTGCGAGAAGTTTGCTGTTAGTGATCTCATCTGGTTGAGGTGTTCAACTGGGAAGTATCTGCTTAGAAAAGTAGACCTCAACTCTTCCCATTTTTTGATGACTTTCCCTAAATGTTTACCCACTATAGGGCCTTGTCCATCAAGCTGAAAGGAAATGTCATCATCTTCACTACCTCTAACGAGATGTTAGGGTAATGGATTGTGCTGCATAAGCAGTCGAATTGTTGGAGGTGTACATACGATTTTTCATTGATATTCCTGTGGAATATGGGGAGTAATGGTAAGATAGTGGGCTTAAGCTTGAAATGCCAATGAATCGTAGGAATTTGAATCCATGAATTTGTTTGAAATGCTCCTGGATTATAGGATTCTCTAAGTGAGAGCTTATCCACTGGCTCTACAAGCTCATCTCTGCTATTCCTACCTCCTCCATGATTTATATCCTCCTCCCTCTTATCTTGCCTCAGCTCAAGAATCATATCTCTTAACCGGGCTTGAATGTCAGCATGTTCTATCAACAATGGATTGAATGGAGGCTAACACATTATTGTTGATCTTGCTCTACTCAGCCATGGAACCCGTGGCCTTAGGTGTCATCAAGTGCACTATTTCAATTTATGTAAGTGTAAACTACACTGGATTAGTCTGTAAGAATGATGGAGTCCCAAATTATAGTTCAAGATTAAACTTGATCTTGAATAGTGGATTGTTTGATGAGGTGAATGGTGAAGTGGAGAAATAGGAATACTCAGGAATTGAGTATTCCTAAGTAGAAGATGACCGATTTGGAGTGTAAAACGAGTCTGCAAAGTCCAAACGAGAAATGCTCCAATACGACTTCTTTGATATGAAGAGGTAAGATGCGAGAACATGAAGGTCAAACAAGAAGAGAATGAGAATAAGATGTGAAGAGCACAGAAGGATCTCTAGCACTATCTATCAAACACAAATCAAACCCCCCAATTCACCAACTGACACAAGTAGAGATTGTAAGAGTTTGATCTTTTATCTTTTTTATTTTAATTGATGATAAAAGCAATCTTAGACAAGAGTTAGCGAGTTATTAGATACCGGTATTTCCCTAAAGATTGGTCCAAATTCTTATAGCTAGTTACATCCACTTTTGGATAGTATGGGTGTAAGTACGGACCATAAAACAACTACCCTTGTTACTTAAGGATGGTGCCTTACACCGTGTCCTTTAAATCACCCACTCTGTTAGGGATGTACATACCACAATATGGATGTATTCCCTCACTAAGAAGTAGTTAGTTGTTTTAATAGAATCAATAGTCAAAATGAAAATCAGGTCCTAGTGTGCATCTCTCACTCAATCTGCAAGTAAATTCAAACAATGAGAGGGTTACTCTCCCCCAAAAAACCTTATGTTTCGTTTTAGGGTCGAGTCTTCTATAGCAATCTCAATTATATAAAGTTATCACTTTTTTTTATTTTTTTCAATGAATCGACTACTGAATTTCCTATTTCCTATTTAGCTTTTGTGAGTAAAACTAAGGAAGGAAGTCAGAAATGCAATACACGTTGAAATTCAATGATGCATGCATGAGATAAGAGATGCGTACCTTGTCACCGGCACTCTACATGTAGTGTTATCTGCGTGGAATTTAAATATATAAATTAAACTAACCTACATGATGCATGAGAACTGCCCTAGAAATCTCTTCTATTAGCAGACAAGAACCGATTAATTTGACTAAGTCGAAATTATGCTCTACTCTATTGGTGCAGACATTCTTGTTTAGGGATTTGGACCTAATTGATTACCTAGCTCAAGCAAGTTAAAAATTTATATCACTAAGGGCTCAAGCACATAAAACCATCTGAAACAAATATAAAAAAGACAGTGAAAACAAAATAGTGAGGACAACCAAGTGCACCGACGCTTGGTGAAACAGACACCACACACAAGGTATATAGTGTCCTTTTAAAATTTGAATGTATAAAATGCTAAAATAAATTAGCAATTGTCTATGCAAAGTGCTCCTAATGATTGGACTCCAAACCTTCTCCTCCTCCTCCTACGCTCTCTTGCGGCTCGGTGAAGAATCAAGACGCCTCGGCTTCGCTTGGGTACACCGATGCTCCTAAGAATGATGACATCGCTCATCAAGCCCTCGCAAGAAAGAGCAAACACAAGAATATGTAAGAGACACAGTTATAAAAGATATGAGAAAAAATAAATGGAAATAAATACAGTGAGTATGAACAATGAAATGAATGTAATGAAATATGGACAAAAATAAGAGAAAAACAACTATAAACAACCAAGAATAGTAGATCAAAAGAAAAACCTAACTGCCCTCATCGTACCTCCCCATCAACATAGCCATTGTTGAGCCGCTTAGATTAAATTATTCGTAAATGAAATTGTGGTCGTCGCAACCCAAAGAATCGTCAAATAAAAATATTCAATTATCAAGTAAAAATAAATAAAAATTGTAGTAAGAGAAAATTGCTATTTAATTTACATGTATAGCAAACATGATCGAACTTAGGGAGGCCAAAATTCCCGAGGAATATTCAATGCAATGAAAAATCATTGAAAGAATAAAGGAATTTCTATGCATACTATGCTTGATTTTTGTGTTTTCAAATTTTGTATTTGTTATGGAATTTTAATTTTATATTTTTATTTACTTTTTTGATTTTCCAATTTTTATGATTTATAATTTTGCAAAAGTTTTTTTATGTTTTCAAGCAAGGGTAGAGTTTAAAGAAAATAAGGCACACACACTCAACCACTCTTTTAGTAGTTTTCAATTATATAAAAAAATCAAAAATTAAACAAATTTTTTCCAAAATTTTTAAATCCTTCAAATAAATCAGAAATAGAAAATAAAATGAACAGAAAACACATTAAATGTTTTTGGAGTTTAAAAATATCAAATAAAGTCAAAAGTGGATGAATTATACAAAGAATAAAGGGGATTTTTATATTTTCCAGAAAGCCATTTTGTGATTTTTTGGATTTTTAGTAGAATACTTATGAATTTTTAAATTTTTTATGATTTTTATGGTACTTCTATGTGAAAAATTTCCAAAATTATAAATAAATTAAAATAACTCAAAACAAGCAAACATGATTTTTAGTATTTTCCATGCATTTTTTTATTTTTTTATTGATTTTCACATGCAAACAAGGAAATTTATGGAGTTTTTGAATTTTTAAAAATAATAAAAATAATGAAAATGCAAAATGCAATTTATGGATGCAAGATGGATGTAACATGAACCTATTAATTTTTTGGTATTTTTAAAGGCGTTTTGATTTTTTTATTTGATTTCTAATATGTAAATTAAATGCAGACTCAAAGGGGTATTTGTGTAATTATATAATCTTTTCATACTAAATAATAACAATAGAAATAAATGCAAGGGTGTGACTTCTCAAGAAATCATGTGCCAAAGAACATGCACCTCGTTAGATTGGACTTAGATATAAATAAAATAGTTCCAGGGTCCAAATAATAACATAAACATACAACATTTTTATTGCAATTATAATAAGAAAACATGTGTTAGGAACGAGCTCAGTTCCAACAGGGTAAAAGTCCAAATAAAATAAATGCAAAAGGTAGTAGTGCAAATGTTCAAAACATAAAATACAGGCACATGTCCATACGAGGAATTATTTGCAAAATAAATATAGGGGAATAGATGCAATTGTACCCATAAATGACATGGCAAGAGGAGAGGCTCTGATAATCTACATATTGGATCAGATGGTGGAGATTTGCTTTAGAATAGAGGGCATCCATCATATCTTGAAGGAGGATCTTGCATCTCAGAATTGGGGCAAAATGGATGGATAAGATCCAAACTGGGATGCTGCTCGTGATCGTGCACTGATGAAAGGCTCTGGAGGAACTCAAAAGAAGACGGACTCCGACGAACTTCGATCGAGGAGATCGTGGTCATTGCTCGTCCAAATCTGTTGATGACAAGTTCTACGGCTCCCCGGACTCTTCCTCTATCGACCGACTGAAGAAATGGAGCATGACTCCTCCTAATCAACGTTCTGGAGGTCTAAAAGGTATTGGTTTCATGCGAACTTCCAGAACTCGATTTAGTGTTGAATCACCATGTTTTGACATTGCAATAGAATGATGACTCTCGGAGGAAGGTCCGACCAAAAGATTAGGGCAAAATCCCAGGCACTGTTGAGTGGACGGGGGATCCAATGAAGGGTGGTCAGAATGGAGACCGGACTCCAGATTTATGAGGATCTAAATATGGGAAGAGTGTGGAAGAGATGGAGAATGAGATGGTGGACATGTTGGTGTAGTCTGATGGGATCAACAATGATCGGAACCCCTCCGACCATGCATATCGAAGGTTGGAGATATTAATCTGATCTAGGGGATTTGAAGGAAATCAAAGCAAAAATGAATTTTAAATAAATGATATCCTGCCTAGGTTTCATGCGGAGAAAGTAGAAGGATGGAATCACCTCGATCTGCGGCTGAAGGCGAAGAGGCAAAATGTGCGGCGAAGGGTCTAGCAACATGTCTGAATCGTGAACTAAGTCACCAAACTCACACTCCAGATCGGATCTACTCCTCTATCACAAGGGCATGAACCCTATCACTCGATCATGGTTGATCATAGGGACTAAAATCAGATTAAAATCGAGGCAGAGGAAAATAAAGCATATTTATAGAATGAACTCCGTCGAATTGGATGTCAAAATGGGCACAGATCAAGGTACGGTTGGTGGAATGGTAGACTGGAAATTGAGAGGATTAAATGAGCGAAAATAATGGAGAAGGGAGATGGAGCAGTTCGTAGAAGATGCACATGGGAAAATGGGTGAATAAGTGATGTATCACAAGTTGAGCAGGAACTAGGGGAGGCCCAGCCAGTTGACCCATGTCAACAGACCAAATTTGGCAAAACAGAAGGCAGGGGAAATAGACAAAATGCACTAGATGGCAAAAAATCAATAAATTGGTAAATAATTCGATTAAAATTCAAAAATGATTTTATTTAATTAACTAATGTAAATAAAAAATGCTAAGAAATATTAAATTAATTTTAGTGATTTTTAATTAATTAAATAATGTATATACACATGTCTAAATAAATATAATATATTATTTATAAGTATGCACACCTATATATACAAAACATTGAATTTTAATTAATTATTTATGCATTATATCATTTAATATTTTATTTATTTACAATATTTTACAATGAGTTTAATGAAATGTTTTTTTTATTTTTAGGAATTGATTTATTAGGTTAAATGTAAGTACAATATATACATGGTGATACACATACAATATATACATGATTCTATTTTTATTGATTTTTGATTTTATGTTTTTTATTTGTAATTTATATGAGTCAAATACATTATTCACAATTAATTAAAAAAATAATACTCACACATATGCACAAGGAAAATAAATAATTTTAAAATATACATAGTGTATAGGTATATTATACGGTAGTATCCCAATAGGCTACATTTCACACCTTAACACAGATTTTTTTTATGAAATAACCTCCATTTTAAAGACAAAATTATTTTAGAGTATAATGAAAGTGAGTTTGATGAATTTGGAGTCTTGGTGGAATAAATATTGATTTTGCAAGTTTGTACTTTATGGCTTTTGAAGTGTAATGTAATTTACACAATATATATAAATTTTTATTATTTACAAAAGCATTGTATTCACAAATTTCAGAAGGAAATAATAATTATTTACAAAGGATTTGGTAATAAATAAATTAATGAAAGAATATGTGTTTAATGAAAATAACGTATATATGATGATATATACATGTGACAATGAATTTTCTGGATTTTTGGCATTATCTGCCCCTACATTATTCCTTGTCGATCTTGTCAAGTCTTGACCTTCTCTCGAGGTCTAATTCAGCCTGTATCTATTGCATATATAACAGTCTTTTATTTTTTTTATTTTTCATTTACTTATTTATTTATTTATTTTAGGTTAAAATAGTGATAAATATATAATATTTACATAAGAATTAGAGTTAGTAAAAGAATAAATTTAATGATATTTACAAGTGTTTTATAAGTGATTTTAAGTCAAAATAAATAAATAAAGATGATGGAATACATATTCATCAATCGATAGGCGAAACCACTACTTCCTTGCAAGTGAGGTACTCGGACAAAAACTGATGAGACAGACAAACCTGTGAGCGTGTGACGTAGGATCAGTACTTCAGACCAAGTCGGTGTTCCACACATGGCGGGAACACCGTCGTCGATAAATCCCTACTCGGTCGCATATGATAGAAGCGCCAATACTTTGTCGGTCCCTAATGATTGCTGAGGTACCCACAAATCAGCTTTTGGCTCTATTCCTTAAGGGTCAGGCCTCGCTCTGTCTGAAAGGTACCTGAATAGAATGCGAGCTTTGTGAAACCCAAACAATGATGTTCATTACGGATTTTATTTAGGTTAAAGTTCAATTAGCAGTCCCCTTATTTTAATTTTTGATTTTCACCTTTTTAAAGTATTTTTCAATGGCAAATACCTAGTGATTTTTTTGTATATTCATTTTTTCCTTAGGTGCTCAAAATCAAAGGGAGAGAATAGCAAAGCGATGCAAGGTGACATTAAGATGGAAATCTCACCTTAGTGCCTAGATGATGAATGCTCAGTTAGAAGACTAACAGTGCTTCCCAGCGCTCTCAATGCAGGATGCAAGGCAGGAATTTTTAAACCTATACTATATATGCGAGATGTGAGCGGAAATCGTCCTAAGCATGAAATTGCTAATGTCATGAAGAACCAAATGCTGAACACCTAGAAAAAAATTCTGGAGTCTGGTCCTGCAAGCATTGTATGGTGTGCTTTCACAGTATGTGGTTTCAAGTCTAAGTATCTAATAATTAATTTAAACTAATTCCAAACATAGAGACTATAGGTTCATATAAGATATTAGGTGTTTGACCTTAAATTACTCGATCAAGCAATTCCTAAAATGCCAAGGGCTCATTCAACAAAACAAATAAAAATAAGACAGAAATCACAAAATGCGAGAAATAAAGAAAATAAAAGCGACAAACTCAAACAAATTCGATGAGATTCCAAGTGAATAATCACTTGGAAATTAGGCTTGAGTGTCCAAGTCCAAGTACATGTATCATTACAAATTCAATAGAGAAAAAAATAAATCTCTCTCTCTCTCTCAAATAAAAATAAAAAGAGAAGCCTATGCTAAATTCTTTTCTCTCTATCTCTTGCTCTCTCCTCTTGGTCCACAGGTAGAAGGACCACATCTCCTCAACTCAGGTGCCTCAACCACTTAAGCGATCATCGTTGTCTCGAAGTCCCTTGTAAGAAAAATATAAAAGAAAATATTAGAAAAAACAACTATATCATATAAAAGAAAATAAATAAAGGAAAATAAAGGAAAAATGGTCCTAAAGTTCTTTCCTACACATTGCTCCTGCAACGGTGCCATTTGTAAATCAGAATCTTGCAAGTCTACAAATGTATCCTCACGGAGTGTGAGAATAATTTGTCGTTGAGGAGACCTCTCACTAGACTTGTAGTAATTCAATAATTAACCCACACAATATAAAGATAAAATAATGGCAAGTAAGTACGAATCAAAATTTATTATACCCTACAATAAAATGTATAGCGAACAAGTAGGGTAGGGTCAAACATAGGGAAAATGGGGGATAGATAATAAAATTAACTAAAAAAAGACAATAAATGTTTTTAGGCTATTTTAGGGGTTTTTTATTTTTTGTGGGTTTTACTATATATTATTTCGAGAATTTTTAATTTTATAATTTTTGTAGATTTTTGTTTTTATTATTTTAATTTTATTTTTAGATTTTTTAGATTTTTAATTTTTATAAAAATTAATAATAATATATGTATATATAAAGAGCTTTTATATTTTTAAATATAGCTACCGCTACCAAAATTTACAAAATAAATAATTCCATCTATTTTTTGTATTTTTCTAGTAATTTTACTATATTTTGTATTTTTAAATTAGTTAATCATGTAAAATAGCGACTAGAATAAATAGGTCGAGTTGCTTTGGAATTTAAAATTATAAAAATAGCTTAAAATTCACCAAACTATTTTTAACATGTAAAAAATATAAAAAACAAAATTCATAAATAAAAACAAGTATTTTTTTTGGAATTTTTTATTATTTTTATAAGGATTTTAGAGCTTTTGTTTTTTACTATTTTCTTTTATATTTTTAGTTATTTTTGTTCTATAGATAGTAAATATGATAATAAATAAAAAAATTTCCGTAATTTTTCAAATTTTTATATATTTTTTTATTTTTGTAAGTTAGACAGGGACTAATAGCTCTAATTTTTATTTTTAATAAATAGAAAATAAACCTTAAATACCTAATCAAAATTATTTAGGATATATATCAAGTGCTTATGGTGATTTTCTAAGGTTTTCAAAGTCTAATAGTTCTTTTTAATAAAATAAAATCTACATAAAGAAAATACAATCTGGCACGGGAAGTTAAATATTTAAAGTTTCTAGACCAAACATGAGCACCTAAGAGAATAATAGGACCAAAATGCAATTTTCTAAGATATATTCAGTAAACAATACTCCGAGGGGTATTTCTACAATTTATACAAAGCTGATGGGGATAGATGCAAGATTTCCAGGAAATACTACACTAATAATTCAAAAATATAGATTGGAATGAAATACGCAAACATATATGGACCCTTTGCAAAAATCCTACCCTCTCACACATATAGGTACGTGAGGTGATGTAACGGAGGACTAAAGTGCAAATCACAAAAAGTTCAAGGTCTAAACTATAAATATTACTAAATTTATTGAACTATAGATGAATAATGTAAAACTAAACAATAATTACAAAAAGGTGGGGTGAAAAGTACAAAATACCCCACAAAGGTGCTAGGTAATGACGACGATTGATCCACTTATACATGTGTTGCAATCCCAATAGTTGATGAAAGTTCATCGAGAGCGGAAAGGATTAGATCTACAGATGAGATCTGACTGTGCTGAGCTGCGTCGATCCAACAATTGATGCCTATTCTGGAGTACAAGGATGATCGGATGGTTGTTTCTGCTCACGAAGAATAACTTCTCTTGGTTGCTTGGATCCGTAAAATCTCCGACCTCCAAGCATATCCACTACTGTTGAAGTGCTCAATATGCTCTTGGAGGTATTCCGCATCGGCTGGAAGCTTTAAGAGAGTTCAGGGATCAATGAATGAGCCATGGATTTTCGATGCACCTAGAGGGTGCTTCCTTCTTCAAGCATGCCTAGAAAGGGGTCCTTTCTCCTCATTTCATGTCGGGTTAACAAGAAGACCCAAAAAAGAAGCCTAAGATGGCTTCAAGTGGTGGAAATGGGTGGAGGCAAAGTTGGGTGAAGCTCTCCAATGTAAGGCGGAGATGGCGGAGATGAGAGAGCTGAGATCCAGATTCAATAAGGATCTAGGTTAATGGAGGTGCTTGGAGCATAGAGGGGCAGGGTGCGAAGGTGATGGAGTGGTCGATGAAGGCGGAGATGGTATGTATCAGCAAGGAGGGTGGACAGAGATGGGGGATTCGACGATCGATTTTTTTTATTTTACTTGAATCAAAGCAAAAATGAATGAAATAAAAGGCTGTATTACACTAACATATATGTTATGAATCAAAAATGTGGGATACAAAGTGAAATACCTACCTGAAATGGCTGGTCATTGGCACACAACGGAGGAGCTCTGGCAAACCTTGGATCGACCGCAGATCAACACCAAACCCGTGAAGAATATAGGAAAATCCTTAAGTGCATCATGGAAGCATGAGGATCACATCGTATGCAATCAGGAAAGACTAGTCGTACTAGTTGCTCAAGGCAACAGAATTTAAAAATTTTTAACGATGAAACCACATGATCCAAGAACACTTCTCGGATTATTTTATCTAAACCACAAAAAAGTACTAGGTTTACCTCTTGAAGCATGGTTGTGATCGAGTCTCTAAAGTAGAGACCTCCTATCTCAAGTCTGATCCAATAGAGGAGATACTTGCGAGCACGTTGATGAGATGTGTGCCCCTCATAATCCATATTAATGATCCAAGCAAGGAATCTCCTGATCTCGTCACACGTCCGATGTCTTCCTCACAAGCAAGGCATACCAAAGGAGACTGAGATCTGTGAGCAAACAATCTGGTAGCATAACAACGATGCTGCAGCGATGGAGACTCTCTCTAGGGATCCATGGTGGACAGACACAATGAGAGAGAGAGAGAGTTGTCATGTAGAGCATATTTCCATTATTTCTTGTTGTAATTTGAAGAGCAAGGGTTACCTCTTCTTATGTAATATTTTGGTATTCATGGATCTCAATCCATGGACGACACAAAATCAATGGATGAGATTAATTTGTGTTTCTTTCAATGGCCGTGATCTTATTGTAAAAATGCAGCAACAATTAATTTAATTTAACATATTTAATAATCAATATAAATTAATTTCAAATTAAATTAATTAACCTTGGAGATAATTTAGGAAGAAAATTAGCATCATCCCTAAAAGAGGGGAACGACCACCCTTTCCTTTTAGGACTTGGTGGTCATCTACCACCTTTGAATGGATGGAGGTAATCTTTTCCCTATTTATGATATTAAATTATCTCATGAAAATATCCAATATTATATTTACAAAAAGAATTCTCAGTTATCTTGTGAACAATGCAATCATGCAATTGGAAATTTCTGAATAGCATTCACAACCCAAAATAAAATGTAAATTATATTTTCAATTAATTAGCCAATGTGATCCAATTCACATCAATAATTAATCAAAAAATATAAATTACAGTAAGCTCTCTCTTATAGTTATAAATAAGATTTATAATATATATGATTAATATGGATAGTGTTATCCACAATATTCATATCCATGAAAATTAAATCACATTTAATCATCTTGGATCTCTATTCTCATGTGCCCAAATAATATGAATCACATTCACATTGTTCACATCTTTGATAATTAATCACATTTAATTATATTAGATACTCTTCTTATATGGCGAAATAACATGAATCAAATTCATATTATTCATGATAATTAAATTACATTTAATTATCAATTTCTAAATTCTCGGATACATATATTAACAATGAAATTATCCATGAACTCTTTCAATGATAATGCACTTTCTCCACGGATACTTGGAGATAAGGACATGACGATTGTATTGTTCCATGTATAGTCACTTGGATATTGAGATCAAATCTCAAATCCAGATCTCGAGGACCTCCCATAGATGCTTGATTTAAATCAATGCTATAGATCCAATTTTGTTTTTGCATCTGAATCACGTTCAGATCACTGTCCAATACTTGGACCAAGATTTAATCACTTCTCTATTAAGAGGACACTAAAATCCATACCCATTTCATCACTCCTTAGGAATGGAAACGTCATTATTATACAATCGTTTATGATCACATCACCCTCAGGTTTTCCTAATACATGTACATCCTGCATATGGGAAGACATAAAATAAACTCGAATTTTTAGCTCTCTTTTAGACTGCCTCCTTCAAGGTTTTATCATTAAGTTTCTCTTTTAACTATTGGGAGTTGATAGCGATCAACTACTTTCCAAAAGCATATATCATACCCATATGTTGATCATATACTTTCCAAAAGCATATATCAAACCTACAAATTCAGTTTAGCTTCCAAAGCGAGATGACCGTGCACAGAATTTGATTCTTCTCAATATCTAATGAGTGAGCTCATGTCTTCTAGTTCAGTAAATGAACATGTATGATCCCTTTGAGAGATCATATTACTCATATGCCCTTGTATGCACACTAGCACGCTAGTGTATTTACCTTGATTAGGTCATTACCTATTCGTCTGCCAATTGTACATACTCAGAGATATAGTAACACATATATCTCCGGTTAAAGGATGTGTTCCTATTCCGTGACAGTATACGACACAGGTCTTTGGTTATCTCGATCTCATTAAGTCAACTCTTTGACCTAACTAATCTGCACCTCCGAATCTCTGTTCCTATGCAGAGGACCAACATAAAGAGGTCAGTCAGATATCAGATTTTAGAGAAAGGATTGTCATCTCCTTCTCTGGCTGGAGATCCTCGTTTAATAATTATTTTATGGTGCTTGATGAGTCCTCAATCTAACTCTTTAGATATTCATCCAATCACCAGCCTCTATGATTCAACAAGTGAATCAATAGCAGTGGTCATTAAGATGGCCATGGTACATAACCCTAATTATACTAAAGGACCTATTATTCCAATTAATTATTCTTCTTTCAGATCACAGAATGATATTTGCAATAACATTTATTGCATAATGGCTCGCCGTGGGCTCGCATGTTCAACAATGTCCTACTAGCCCATAGGGACATTGATGGGGTAATCGTTGAACCCACACTCATGTGAAAATCATTGGATATTTAGAAAAATAACTAAGTAAGATGATCAATCACTCTATTTTCGAGAGACTATGCCAAGTCCTTTTACGATGCTTGAATATCTCCTCGTAATAGTGCTCACATCCAATGCAAATGTTGCATCTTATGCAACCAATACTCAATTTTGTCAATTATAGTCTCTTTGACACTATAGCTCAATAATTATTATAACCAATATGTAATTTCCATTATATTTATCAGAATACCCTTATTCCTGGAGATCTCTATCTCCTAAGGTATCCTTAGTTAAGACCTTCTTGGATCTTTATCCATAAAGTTTTAAGCTCTTGAAGATAAGATTTAGAGATCATTATCTCTAAAGTCTTGTCATCTTTGAAGATTTTATTATTACTTAAATCAAGTGTTTTATCACCACAGTAGGATTAGTAACAGCTTACCACTCCCAATGCATGGCAGACATCTGACTTTTTACATATCCAGCATACATCGAGCTTCCCAAAGCTGATGCACTAGGGCATATAGCTTTGGTATTCACATCCTAAACTCTTTGAGGTAATATCCCTTTAGATAGGTCTGTATCATATCTTAAGGAAAATAAGAATTTCCTAGAATTTTCTAGAAAATGGAAATTTTCAAGGTGTACCACAAATGCAATGGTCCTAATACCTTCTTTTCTTTTCTTCTGAACAACTTCATAACTAAGATCAAAGTGGTATCCTTGAGATCATATCTCAAGGTATGGAATAGCCAATCTACAAAACACTTATTATTATCCTTATATTATTCCAAATTATTAAGAAACCATCTATATTTAGCATGATGAACACAATGACACTCCCACTAAGCTTCACACGGTTTATCAAGATTCTATCTGAAATCACAACATTTATAATTTCATCAAATCTGATGTTCCAACTACAAGAAGCTTATTTGAGTCTGTAGATGGAGCTCTTCATCTTGCACACCTTGCTTTCCTCAAGCATGAAGTTCTGGGATACTTCATGTGAATATCCTCGTTGAGGTATTCATAGAGGAATGCAATGTTGACTTCCATCTTCAAGATGTCATAGTCAATTTGTGTAGGCTATGATTAGCAATATTATGATGGGTTTAAGCAAGGTCACCGAAGAGCAAGTCTCATCGCAAGTAATATCTTCTCTTTGGTGTGTAGCTCATGGCTACGAGCCGTGTTTGAAGGTATCTACCTTCTCATAAGGCTTCCTCTTTCTCTTGAAGATCCATTTACACCTAGCAGGTCTTACCCTTATAGGTGGATCTTCGAGTGTCCATATGTAACACCTGTACATGAAGTCTACTTTAGGCTTTATTTCTATCATCCATCTTTCCTTAGAGATGAAATTTTTTAAGAATATCAAGGTCATAAAGTAGGTATCCAATACAATCCCTTATTTTCCTAATGAAGTAGCACTCTCTTGTAATAGATTCCAACTTACTTGCATCCATGACAAAGTTATGACTAAACAACCCTAAATCCTCGAGTGTCCAATACTAGGCTAGGTTCGAAACCATATCTTATGAGGATGTTCGAGTCTAGATTTGCATTGAATATTATTAAGAATATATATATTTAGTCTTTACAAGATATATACTTCGAAACAAAGAGGTAATAATGATAAGATTCATCATTGATCAAATTATGTCACACATGATCAAATTGCATCTACCTACAACTCTATTGAGTTAAGGTGTATTAGGAGGAGTGAGATAGGAATAATATTCATATCTCCATAAGGTATTCCTTGAATTAATCTAACAGATATGGGCTACCTAGGTCAGATCAAATTCATTTCATCTTACTTCAAACTTTGGGTCTAAACCAAAAAATGAAATCTTTGATCATTTCAATGGTTTCTAAGGTGAAGGGAAGAAATCTCATATCACAAATAATCATCACTAGATATCACAATTCATTAATGTTTATTAAGATACAGATGATCCACATACATCAATATGTATGAGATCTCGAATACCTTAACATCTTACACTATTCTCAGATAAGGGAGAATTGGACATTTTTACTTTGAATACAATATTAGCAAGTACGTGAGATTTGAAATTTCATACATTCTAAAGCTTCCTCTCTTACTAGTCTATTGATCTCATAAATATACATATGTTCAAGGCTTGATGCCATATCATTGTTAAATGATCTTTAATCTCCTATTGATTTATTAAGGCTTAAATTTTCAATATTAAGAGATGATAATAAACCATTCATTAGTTTTCTGATTTAGTAGAGACAACTAGATATTCTATTCAATCTGAAATATATCCGTCATAACTCTTTATGATAGGTCTATTCCAGAATACATGTTCATTTCTAACATTTAAAAATAAACAATGTGTGTATTCTAATATCTAGGTCATAGAGGCATTCCCTAAGGCTAAGGGCTTTCCCACTAAAAATGAGAAGTTTATTTATCCAATAAAGGTTGTTGCAAAAATTACATCAGCATCCATGTGGATGACTATTAAACCTTAAGATCAAAATTTTCTAGTCTTCTAAAACATATGCAACCAATTGCAAAAGTCATTAGAAGAAAGAGATATAATTATTATACTTTGATCGTATCAAGTCAATTTTAATGATTATACGTAGATGTAGATTATTCTGATGCACTATCCGAGTCCTTCTCTAAGGATTCTACATAGAATTGATAGTCATACTATCAACACATCCGCTTATTGTAGTATTGGCATTTATCCAACTCTTTGGATGTCATATGGAAATCACAAAAGTATAGTCAACTCTTTGACTTTCCTTCTTACTTGGGTCAGATCCTTGCATGCACTACACTCTCTTCATCTATAAACAACCATTGCTTAAGACAAATGATCTTTTATGTTGAATTCAAAAGGTTACAATATAAAAGTATTTCAACATATATAAATGCTTACAATATGAATATTATCCTCTTTATCGATAGTAGAATGATGGTACTCATCATATTTACATACATCTTAACTCTTAAAGACTTAAGTTCAGGTAGGTACTCAAACATTTTGAATATATCATCTCTTATAGAGCCACCATTCTACATGATGCAGTGAACCATGTCATTCATGATTAAATGTCGAGAGCACATATGTATGCGTGCATGTATCGTGACAACATATGATATAGGACTTTGGTTATCTCTATATCGTTAAGTCAAATCTTTGACCTAATTAATCTGACACCTCCAAATCTCTATTCCTATGCAGAGGACTTGCATCAAGAGGTCGGTCAGATATCGACCTAATTGAGAAAGGATTGCCATCTCCTACTCAGGCTGGAGATCATCTCTTAACAATCATTTGATGGTGCTTGGTGAGTCCTCAATCTAACCCTTTAGATATTCATCCAAGCACCAACCTCTATGATTCAATTATTGAATCAACAACTGTATGATTATTAAGATGGACATGGTACATAACCCTAATTGTACTAAGGGACCTATTATGCAAATTAGATATTCTTCATTTCAGATCAGGGAATGATATTTGCAATAACATTTATTGCATAATGGCCGGCCGTGGGCTCGCATGTCCAACAATCTCCCACTAGCCCAAAGAGCCATTAATGGGCTAATCATTTAAACCTGCACTCATGTGACAATCATAAACTATCTAGAAAATAGCTAGGTAAGCTGATCAGTCACTCTGTTCCTGCTAGATTACGCCAAGTCCTTTTACGGCACTTGCATATCCCTAGTAACAGTGCTCGCATCTAATGCAAATTTTGCATCTCATGCAACCAATACTCAATCTTGTTAAAGTAGTTATAGTGTCCTGGACACTACTACTCAATAATTATTATAACCAGTATTTCCATAATCCTTATTAGAATAACCTTATTCATGGAGATCTCTGTCTCCAAAGGTATATGCAATTAAGACCTTTTAGATCACTATCTATAAAGTCTTAAGCTTTTGAAGATAAGATTCAGAGATCACTATCTCGAAAGTCTTATCATATTTGAAGATATAGTTATTACTGCAATCAAGTGTTTTATCTCCTTAGTAGGATTAGCAACACTTTACTACTCCCACTACATGGCAGATATCTGGCTTTTGTACACATCTAACATACACTCAGCATCTCGTAACTGATGCACAAGTGCAAGCAGTTATATCATCCACTTCCTCAACTCTTTGAGGTGCTATCCCTTTAGATAGGTTAGTACCATATCTTAAGGGAAGGAAGCCTTCCTTGGGATTTTCCAAGAATGGAACATGTCCAAGGTGTACTACAAATGTGATGGTCCCAATAGCCTCTTCTATTTTCTTCTGAACACCTTCAGAATTAATATCCAAGAGGTATCCTTGAAATCATATTTCAAGATATGGAATTGTCAGTCTATAAAACACTTATTATTATCCCTATATCATTCCAAATGATTAGGATATCATCTACATTTAGCACGATGAACACAAAGGCACTCCCACTAAGCTTCACATGGCTATCAAGATTCTGTATGAAATCATAACATTTATAATTTCATCAAATCTTATGGTCCAACCTCAAGAAGCTTATTTGAGTCCATAGCTGGAGCTTTCCAGCTTTCACACCTTGCTTTCCTTAACCATGAAGTCCTGGGGCTACTTCATGTGAATATCCTCAGAGAGGAATTCATAGAGGAATGCAATCTTGACATCCATCGTGAAGATGTAAAAGTTAAGTTGTGTAGCTATAGTTAGCAATATTCTGATGGTTTTAAGCATGGTCACCAAAGTGCAAGTCTCATCGCAAGCAATGTCTTCTCTTCCGATGTGTAGCTCATGGCTACGAACCATGCTTTGAAGTCTCTACATTATCATCAGGTTCCCTTTCTCTTGAAGATCCATTTACACTTTATGGGTCTTATCCATATAGGTGGATCCTCGAGGGTCCATATACAACACTTGTATAGGAAGTCTACTTTAGACTTTATTTTTAACATGCATCCTTCCATGCCATGATCCTCAGATACTTCATCATATGAAGTCAGATCATTGTCAGGCTTAATTGACACATGGAATACATTCTTAAACTCATTTGAAGAGGTATCGGTGTTTCATCTTTAATTGTCCTTTTAGTTTCTGATTTCAGGAACCTCATTATCATCTCAAGATTAAATGAGTTCCTTTACTTCATTTTCACCTTGATTCTCAAGAGTCTAAACCTCTAAGAATCACATTCTCTGAGATGAGATCTTTTAAGAATCTCAAGGTCATAAAGTAGGTATCCAATATCATGCTTTATTTTCCTAATGAAGTAGCACTCTCTAGTGCTAGATTCCAGCTTGCATGCATGGAACCATATTAAGGATATATATTGTAGTCTCTACTACATATATACTTGGAAACTAAGAGGAAATTACGCTAAAATTCATCATTGATAAGATCACGTCACAAATGATCCAATTGCATCTCCTTATAACTCTATTTATTTAAGATGTGTTAGGAGGAGTGAGATAGAAATGACATTCATATCTCCATAAGGTATTCCATGAATTTATCTAATACGTACTTGCTACCTTGGTTAGATCAAATTCATTTAATCTTCCATCAATCTTTGGTTCTAAACCAAATTTGTGAAATCTTTGAACATTTCAATGGTTTCTTAGGTGAAGAGAAGAAATCTCATATCATACAGAATCATCAATAGATATCACATATCCACAATGTTCATTATGATATAGATGATCCACAAACATCAATATGTATGAGATCCTGAATACCTTGACATCTTACACCTTTCCCAAGGAAGGGTGTATTGTACATATTTTACTTTTGAATACAATATTCATAAGTATGTAAGTTTTGAAATTTTAGACATTTTAAAGTTTCATTCTTACTTGTTTATTGATGAAATCAACAGGCAAACGTCCAAAGCTTGATGGCAAATCATTGTCAAATGATCTTTATCCTCCTATTGATCTTTAAAGGTTTAATTTCATTATTAGAAATGTTAATGAACCATTCATTAATTTTCTAATTCATTAGAGTCCTTTGGATGTTAGATTACTTACTGAAATATATCCATCACAACTCTTTATGATAGGTCCATTCCATAATTCATGCTTATTTCCAACATTTAGAAACAAACATTGAGTGTATTCTAATGTCTAGGTCATAGAGACATTCTCTAAGACCAAGGACTCTCCCACTGAAATTACGAAGTCTATTGATCCAATGGAAATTATTGCAACAATTGCATAAAATCCAGCATGGATGACCATTAAACCTTAAGATCAAATTTCTAATCTTCTAATATATATGCAACCAATTGCAAGTATCATTAGAAGATTGAGATACAATTATTGGACCTTATCTTATCAAATAAGAAAGCCAATTTCAATGATTTATGTATATTACTTTGATGCTCTATTTGAGTCCTTCTCTAAGGATTCTAGATAGACTTGATAGTCAAACTATCAGCACATTAATTTATTACAGTACTGGCATTCATCTAACTCTTTGGATGTCATATGGAAGTCACAGAAGTACGATCAACTCTTTGACTATCCTTCTCATCTTGGGTCTGACCCATGCTTCCACTGCGCTCCCTTTATCTATAAACAACCATTGCTTAAGACTAAAGATATCTTATGTTAAATTCAAAAGAATTCAATGTAAGAGTATTTCGACATTTATACATGCTTCATTCAATTTATACAATATGAATATTATGAAGCTTCATGAATGACTAGAGCATAGACAGTAAAATGATGACACTCATCATGTCTACATCCATCTAAACTCTTAAAAACATTGGTTCAGGTAGGTAGTCAAACATTTTGAATACCATCTCTTATAGAGCCACCATTCTGCATGATGCAGCGAACCATCTCATTCATGATAAATGTCAAGAACACATATGTATGCCAGGATATCTTCATTGATTTTGTAAGGATTATTTGACAATTGCGATCATCATCGACATGTCACTTCCAAAGTACATCCGATGAGAGATCAAGACTATAGAGACATACAAACCCTAGGGGTGTAGTCCTATTATCTATTTAATTGTCATTCCTCATTATTATGAGGAAACTTGCACATTGCAACCACATACATTATGTGTCCAACTGCAAGTACAATATCTAGATCATGAGTCCAATCCATGATATTTTACTGGTTATTATTGAGTATATTATTGAGTGGGTTTAATGAAGGATTATCTGAAATAAGAAATTTGCTTAAATATATAACTACATATTTTACTTTGATTTAGGAATTTTTATATCAAAGTTGTCTTGCCTTATCAACATTGAAAGTTCACTCCCTTAATCTCTTTCAATGATAGAGATATACTTACCATTATATCTCAACCAAGATCAGGGATCTCCATCTTTATCTTTGTCACATCCTAATAATATGAGAACACGTAACTCGGATAAAAAGAAGCATGAACACATTATGCCTTGCAAGTACAACTTGCATTCCTAATTTGTTCTTTAACACCTGGGCCCACCACCTCTAAGGTGATGTTGACCCATCATTAATTGAACCAATAGTCAACAAGAATAGCACTTGCTATGCACAATCCATTATCACCCCAATAATATGAGGACCAGATATTGGGGTCACTTCACATACGACCTTACTCTTTCGAGAAGAAAAAGGGCAGATCCAGATACGCTTGTATGTAGGATCTGTCACTTCGGACACGCGTCAACTACACAATCCCTGGCAACGGAACCCTTTGCCTTGACGAGAGACCATGGATGTCACTTTCGTGATCCTCCATATCATGTTAAAATTCTAATTAATTATTATGAATCAGATTTATATAATTAATTCTTCCAAGGGAAATTACAACTCTATTCATAATAGAGTGTTTTAATTTTAGTTGGATTCCAATTAATCTAATCACATTAAATCAGTGATACAATTAATATCCAACAAACATTATTTATTGTTACTTGATTATGGTGTTATCTCAAATACGTATTATTCGAATTTTAATAATTAGAAAAATACATCATGATCCCTTCAAAGATTATCCCTTTCTTACATGTTGTCTTGGCCATTATCGACGGGAGTGGGACAAAATTCTCATGGAGCAACCTGTTATCCCAACACTCCCCGACTAGACACCATATCCTCCTCAGCTCAGGAGAATGCCAATTGATCACTTTGTACATGAGATTATAATCGGTCTTTCAATTGAAATTGTACCATATAATATTTATCAAAATATTTTTGATTAATATTATAAAGAGATTTTCTAAATAAATCCCCAATCCTATTCAAGCAACTATGTTTGTTGGAAGGTTCATGTAACCAATTGTGATTTAGATCATATCTAATCAATTTTTGGTTAAGGAAAATGCCATTTAAGGAAATAATCATCATCAAATATTTCTAAAATATTTATCCATAATTATTTCATGAAATTAAACTATTTCATTTCCTCAAAATTTTAAATGACAAGCACAAGATTCTTGATTAGGAGAGTAATTTTCTGTAGTGACCCTCACATACTAAAGTTAGCATATCTCAATCAATTTAAATCCAAATCAAGTAAAATAAGTTTCTATAGTTTGCTAATTCAATTTACAACAGAACTGTAATTAACTCTTTCAAGTCATTTTAAAACTGTAATTAACTCTTTAATTATGTCAAGATTTGCTATACACGAAAGAGTGGATACATATTCATTAAAATGATCATAACTTGAGTAATCGGATTCCAAATCACTCAAACTCAAATCTCAAGGCTTTCTTATTTAATGGGGAGGCTTATCAAGAAATTTTATGTTTAAATACTTTTAAATATGGCTAAAAAATCGCATAAAATGGAGCTGTGAGAACAAAATACGATGGAAGTCCGCACCACTAAAAAATGCCAGTCATCTTCATTTTAAGGATCATATCCTAAACCTCTGACCTATGAATCTAATACAACTTGAAGGATATAGGAAATCCTTAGGTGCATCATGGAAGCATGAAGATCGCATTGTATGCGATCAGGAGCGACTAGTTGTACTAGTTGCTCGAGGTAGCAGAATTTGAAAATTTTAAATGATGAAGACACATTATCGAAAAACACTTCTCGAATCATTTCATCTAAGCCACAAACAAATATCAAGTTTACTTCTTGAAGTGTGGTTGCGATCGAGTCTCTATAGGAAGAAACCTACTATCTCAAGTCCGATCCAACGGAGGAGATGCTTGAGAGCACGTTGATGAGACACGTGCTCCTCACAATCTATGTTGCTGATCCAAGTAACGAATCTCTTGATCTCGTCACACAAGATCCGATGTCTTCTTCACGAGAGAGGCGCACCAAAGGAGATGGAGATCCATTGGCAAACAATTCAGTAGCATAACATTGATGCTCCAATGATGGCGACTCCCTCTAGGTCTCCATGGTGGACGACCACAATGAGAGAGAGAGAGGGAGTTGGCATGTAGAGAGAGAAAGAGATAGAGCATATTTCTGTTGTCTCTTGTTTTAAATTAAAGAGAAAGGGTTTCCTCTTCTTATATAGTATTTTGGTAGCCATGGATCGCAATCCATGGAAAATACAAAATCAATGGATGAGATTGATTTGTTTTTCTTTCAATGGCCATGATCATGTTGAAAAAACACAACAACAATTAATTAAATTAAATATATTTAACAATCAATTATAAATAATTTAAAATTAAATCAATAAACCTTGGAGATAATTGGGAAGAAAATTAGCCTCATTCCTAAAAAATGGGACGGTCACCCTTTCCTTCTATGACTTGATGGCCGTC
Source organism: Ottelia alismoides (assembly GCA_037367405.1). Lineage (NCBI taxonomy): Eukaryota > Viridiplantae > Streptophyta > Magnoliopsida > Alismatales > Hydrocharitaceae > Ottelia > Ottelia alismoides. Next base: position 219,306 of record JAZKJV010006776.1, read on the forward strand.
CACCTCCTTTGAATGGATGGAGGCAATCGTTTTCCAATTTATGAGATTACATTAGCTCATGAAAATCTCCAATAATACATTCACAAAAATAATTCTCAATTATCTTGTGAACATTACAATCATGCCATTGGAAATTTGTGAATCACATTTACAACCCAAAATAAAATGTAAATATTATTTTCAATTAATTATCTAATGTGAATCCAAGTCATATCAATAATTAATCAACAAATATAAATTACAGTCACCTCTCTCCTATATATTATAAATCACATTTATAATGCATATGATTAATATGGATAGTGTTATCAATATTCGTATCCATGATAATTAAATCATATTTAATCATCTTGGATCTCTATTCTCATATGCCCAAATAATATGAATCACAATCACATTATTCACATCTTTAATAACTAAATCACATTTAATTATCTTATATAACTTTCTTTATATATCCGAATAACATGAATCAAATTCATATTATTCATGATAATTAAATCACATTTAAATATCAATTTACCAATGCTCAGATACATATATCAACAAATGAAATTATACATGAACTCTTTCATGGATAATGCACTTTCTCCACGAATAATTGGAGATAAGGACATCACGATTGTATTGTTCCATATACAGTAACATGAATGTTGAGATCAAATCTCAAATTCAGATCTTGTGGACCTCCCATAGATGCTTGATTTAAATCAAGGTCGTAGAACTAATCTTATCATTGCATCCAAATCACATTCATATCATTTTCCAACACTTGGACTAAGATTAGATTACTTCTTTATTGAGATGAGTCACTAAAATCCATACTCGTTTCATCACTCCCTAGGAATGGAAGCGCTGTGGTTATACAATCGTTTGTGATCACATCACCCTCATGTATTCTTAATACTTGTACATCCCGCATACTGGAAGACCTAGAATAAACCCAAAGTTTTAGATCTCTTTTTGACTGTCTCCTTTAAGGTTTTATCATTAAGTTTCCCATTTGACCATTGGAAGTTGGTATCGATCAAATACTTTCCAAAAGCATATATAATACCCAAGTGTTGATCATATGCTTTCGAAAAGCATATATCAAACATACAAATTCAATCAAGCTTCCAAAGTAAGACGACTGGTGCATGGAATTTGATTCTTTCCAATATTTCATGAGTGAGCTTCATGTCTTTTGGTTCGGTAAATGAACATGTATGACCCCTTTGAGAGATTTTATTACTCATATGCCCTTGTATGCACACCAGCTCGCCAGTGTATAAACATTGATTAGGTCATCAACCAATTGGTGTGCCAAATGTTCATACTCATACATATAGTAACACATTTGTCTCCAGTTAGAGGATGCGTGCCTATATCATGATAGTATACGACATAGGTCTTTGGTTATCTCCGTATTGTTAAGTCAACTCTTTGACCTAACTAATCTGACACCACCGAATCTCTTTTCCTATGTAGAGGACCTGCATTAAGAGGTCGGTTAAATATCATTCATTAGACAAAGGATTGACATCTCCTTCACAGGCTGGAGATCCTCTCTTACTAATTATTTGACGGTGCTTGCTAAGTCCTCAATCTAAACATTTAGATATTCATCCAAGCACCATCCTCTATGATTCAACATTTGAATCAATCACTGTATGTTCATTAAGATGGCCATGGTACATAACCCTAATTGCACTAAGGGACCTACTATGAAAATTAATTACTCTTCATTTCAGACCGGGGAATGATATTTACAATAACATTTATTGCATAATGGGTCATTGTGGGCTCGCACGTCTAACAACTCGCCCCAAACCCTGGAGAACCTTCTTGTTGTCACCAAGAGGCTCAATCAAGATTAGGTTAGGGGTTTTGCGGTATAAGAGGGTTCAAAGGGAGAAGGAAGGATGGAGGAGATACTATATACCATGAGAATTCATCAGGGAGTGGTGCTCGATACAGAGGTGCCTCTACTAAGGAATGATGCGAGCATGAAAGGTGGAAGAATGATGAACAAAATTCAAGAAGAACTTGACTTAAAATAATGAAAGAATATCTCCCAAAAAATCAAGGAATATGGGTCAAAGGCATTCTGACAAGCCTAAGATTGGGGTCAAAAAATTTGACCCCAAGTCAACGGGAGACGAGTGTTGATTGGGCCACGTCACTCGTAAAAAGATAAGGCAGAAATAAAAATTGAAATAATTTGAAATAAAATAGTAATTGGTTTATTTAATTTTAAGTTAAAAGATAAAAAGATTTATTAGTTTATGTAGTATTTTATTATGATTTTTATTTATTTTTATGAGTTGATTTATTATAAGTTACTTTCTGGAGGTTCATTTATAAGTATATTAAACAATTTAGTATGTATTTTATTTTTATTTTGTATTTTAGATTTTATTATTTTATTTACATAATTATATATTTATATGTTATTTAAATACAAATAAAAATATTTTTATTGTATTTTTGAGTTTATTTGTACACTTTATTAAATATAGGTATAAATTATATGGGTATATGTATGGTATATCCATCTATGTATTTCTGTATACTATTTTATATAATTTATTTTTATGACTTTATTTTATTTTAATTATGTAAATAAACTATAAATAATATCTAAAAATTTATAAAAATATACGATGGTGAAAAATGTAAATAATAAATGTAATGAACATTTTATTCATGTATATTGTATAATAGGGGTTAAAAACCTAACTTTTGCATCTTAACTCCAAATTAAATGAAATCACTTAATTAAATAGCTTATTAAAAGCTATAAACAATTAATGGAGATTTTTTGTATTTTGAGTTCATATGGAGGAGATACAGGTTTGGGAAACTTTGGAATTTTATTTTGAGTGTAGAGTGTACACTGTGTATTATTTTAATTTGAAATAAATTTTGTAATTTTCTATATTTTTCACTATAATTTAATGTATGAAGTTTATTTATTTGATGTATCAATATAAATAATAAAATAGGTCCCAAATAGGACTTATTGATAAATAAAGAGTGTTTTATTGTATTTTGACCCTTATCTCCCTCTGCTTTATTCATTATCGACCTAGTCATCATGATGCATAGGTCTAGGGGTTTAGGTTCATAAAATACCTTTGGTATTTTATTTCTTTTCTATTCTATTTTTTATTCCTTTATTTTTGCTATAAATACACTATTTTGTACAATATTACACAATAAAATATAAATGCTAATTTATGCAAAATAATTATATATACATGCATTTAGCTTGGGTTAAAAGCCAAAATGAAAGAATAAAGGTGATGAAATGGAGATTCATCAACAATTAATTGAAAACATAATGTTCACTTTATTTTAGGTTGTGAATATGATTTACAAATTTCTAATGACATGATTGATATCTCACAAATTAATTTAGAATTATTTTTGTAAAATAATTTACAACAAAGGTTGTTGTAAATACTTAAAGGGTATTTTGAGATTCTCAATCGCATAAAATAGGAAAAGGACCTCCCTTCCATGTAGCTAGGGTGGACAACCATCCTCGAGTCCTAATTCAAGGTGGATGCCCCCCTTATATTAGAAAGGGGTTAGCCTCCTTTACCAATTCTTTAATGTATTTTGATTTGATTGAATTAATTATATTTATGATCATTCAATATTATTTGATTTAATTAAATTAATTATAGTTGAATTTTTACAACAAAATCTAGGCCATTGAATGAATCACAAATCAATCATATCCACTGCTTTTTTGTTGTCCATGGATTGTGATCCATGAACTCCCAAAATATTATAAAAGAAGAGGCAACCCTAGCTCTTCTTCTTTAGACAATAGAATTGCAATCTTTCTCTCTCTCTCTCTCTCTCTCTCATACCCACGTCCTTGCTCTCACCTTGGAGAGGTTGTCCACTCTAAAACCCTAGAGAGGATTGCCGTCGTCACCATGCCATTGTGTCACCTCTTCGATAGCGCGTGGATCTTTGTCTCCTTCAGTGCACCTCTCTCATGAAGAAGATATCAGTTCTCATGAGAGGATATCAAGATTCACTGCTTAGATCATCCACTTGGATTGGGAGGAGCATGCATTTCACCAACACACTCGCAAGTGTCTCCTCTATTGGATTGGACTTGGGATACGATGTCTCTTACTTTAGAGACACGATCGCAACCATGCTTCAAGAGGTATTCCTATATCTTATTTATGATTTTTATGAAACGATTTGAGAAGTGTTCTCAGATCATGTGGTTTTATCCGCTTTAATTTTTTTAATTCTATTACACCAAGCAACTAGTGCGACTAGGTACTGCCGATCATATATGATGCGAACTTCATGCTTCCGTTATGCGATTAAGTTTTTTTCCCATTACCTTGATGTGGTATCATATCCCAAGTTGAGGTCTTGGATATTATCCAAATCCCTAGGTGAACAAGGTTTATGTTTTATATGCGAAACTCAATGTTTTTCATTGGATGCAATATTCAAATTAATTTTTCGCTAAATAAAAAACCTATTGTTTATGCATTGTTTGGGTATGTTTTTTGGTTATTAAAATGTATATAAAATTTCTAAATTAGTACCAAAAATAGTTGCCTAACATTGGTACCAAAATGTACGAAAATGATTCAAAGAGTTCCCACCAAGAAAGTTGTTTTTCATGTACTCGCAGATCCACAAGAAAATTATTTTTGCTTACTTTTTTCCCATCATGATATGAGAAGGACACTTGAATTAATTTGATAATCAAATTAGAAAACCATTTGAATCCATTTCACATGATTCCTACTCTGTTTGTCCTAGATATTCCATGTTTAATGGAGATGGGTCGGAAGATGATTAGATCATCAAATCTCTTTACTAAATGTATTTATAATTAAATAGAAATAATAAAAATTATGAATTGATATTGATTAATTATGATGCTTAATAATTATGAAAATAATTGATTAATCATCATAGGACATTGAACGTATGTTTCATGAAAAAAACCCTGGTTTATCCTAATAGTTGTAGGACAATCTTTTCATGCAAAAAAACATTATTACTTGAATATGATTGAGGATTTGTTTAGAAAATATCCTTATAGCATTAATCAAAATTATTTTGATAATATCATATGGTATATCTTTGGTTGAAAAATTAAATATCATCTCATATACAAAATGATCAGATCGCATCATCTTGACCTGAGGTGGATATGGTGTCTAGTCAAGGATCGTTGGGGTAGCAGGTTGCCCCATGAGTAGTTTGTCCCACATCTTGTGTGTACTGGTCATGACATGGAAAAGAAAAGGATAATACTTGAAAAGATCATGATGTATTTTTTATTTATTAAAATGTGAATAAGATATATTTTGAGATTATACCATCTTTCAAGTAATAAAAAAATGTTTGTTGGTTGATTGATTGTATTGATAATTGATTTAATATAATTAAATAAATTAGATCCAATTAAAATAAACATTCTATTATGAATATGGTTGTAATTCCCTTTGGAGAATTAGGTGTGTGAATGTGGTTCATAATTATTAATGAAAATTTGAACATCATATATAGGATCACATAAATGACATCCATAGTCTCCCGTCAAGGCGAAGGGTTCCGTCGTCATGGATTGTGTAAGAGACGTATGCCCAAGGTGATAGCTCATGCATATAAGCACACATGGATCAGGCTCTTTGCTTCTCAGAAAAGTAAGGATGCATGTGTAATGACCCCAATATATGTTCCTCATATTATTGGGGTGATGCTGGATTGAAAGTTAGCAAGTTCTAATCACGTTGATGATTGGTTCAGTTAATTACGGGTCAACATTGCCTTAGGGGTATGGGCTCGGGTGTTAAAGACTGAATTGGGAAATGCAAGTTGGACTCGCAAAGTGGAATGATTTCCCATTTTTTTATCTGAGTTATAGGTTCTCATATTATCGGGATGTAACAAAGGTAAGAAAGGAGATCCAACATTTTGCTTGAGATATAATGGTAAGTGCATCTCTTACTTTGAAATTTAATAAGGGAATGTATTTTCTGAGTTGACAAGGCAATGCAACTTTTATATAAAATCCTCAATCAAAGTAATTTATTTATTTATGCAAATATTTCTTATATTAGATAACCTACATTTTATCCACTCAAAACTATGCATAATAATAAGTAGTAAAATATCATGGATTGGATCCATGATCAAGATATTTTACTTGTAGTTGGACACACAATGTATGTGGTTGCAATGTGCAAGTTTCCTTATAATAATGAGGAAGGGAAATTAAATGAGATAATATGACAACACTCTTGGGTTTATATGTCTTTATAGTCCTTATCTCTCATCGAATGTTCTTTGAAAATATCATGTTGATGATGATCGTAATTATAGGAAAATCCTTATAAAACCTAAGGAGATGTTTTGTCATATATATATGCTCTCGACATTTAATCATGAATGACATGGTTCACATCATTACGCAGAATGGTGGCTCGATAAGAGAAAATGTACTCAAATTGTTTGAGTACCTACCTAAACCAAAGTCTTTAAGAGTTTAGATGGATGTAGATAAGATGTGTGCCATTATTCTATTGTCGATACTCAAGTCATTCATGAAACTTCATAATATTCATATTGTATGAATTGAATGAAGCATATATATAAATGTTCAAATACTCTTATATTGAAATCTTTTGAGTTTAACATAAGAGATCCTTTGTCTTAAAAAATGATTATTTATAGATGAAAGAAGCAGAGTAGAAGCATGGATCTGACCCAAATAAGATGGAAATTCAATGAGTTAACTATAATTCTATGGTTTCCACACATATGACATCCAAAGAGTTGGATGAACGCCAATAGTGCAATAAGTCGATGTACTGATAGTATGACTATCTAGACTATCTATGATCCTTAGAGAAGGACTCGGATAGTGCATTGGCATATTATACATTTACAAATAATCATTAAAATTGACTTGCTTATTAGATAAGATCAAAGTCTAATAATTGTATCTCATTCTTCTAATAGCACTTGCAATTAGTTGCATAAGTTTTAGAAGATTAGAAAATTTGATCTTAACGTTTAATAGTCATCCACATGGATGTTGATGCAATTGTTGCAATAATCTCCATTGAATAAATAGACTATATATTTTTAGTAGGAGAGCCCAAAGTTTTAGGTAATGTCACTATGACCTAGATATTAGAATACATTCATTATTCATTTCTAATGTTGGAAATAAGCATGCATTCGGGAATAAACCTATTATAAAGAAATATGATGGATATATTTCAGATAGTAATCTAATATCTAGAGGATTCTACCAACATAGAAAATTATTGAATGGTTATTTAACATTTATAAATACTGAAAATTTAAACCTTAGAAGATCGATAGGAGGATGATCATTTAATAATGATATGGCATCAAGCCTTGGACATATGTTTATTGATGAGATCAATATATTAGCAAGAGATGAAACTTTAGACTGTCTGAAATTTCATACTAGTAAATATTGTATTCAATGTAAAATGTCCAATGCACCCTTCTCTGGGAATGGTGTTAGATGCCAAGGTATTCATGATCTCATGCTATTGATATATGTGGGTCATAGGTATCATGAAAAACATTAAAGATATGTGATATCTATTGATGATTATATCTGATATGTGATTTCTTCTTTTGACCTTATAAACCTTTGAAATGTTCAAAGATTTTATAATTTTGGTTTAGAATAAAATTTTGAAGGAAGATGAATGAATTTGATCTAACAAAAGTAGCCATTACCTATTAGATGAATTTAAGGAATACCTTATGGAGAAAGTAATATCATTCTTATCTCACTCCTCCTAATATACCTAAAATCAATAGAGTCGTAGGGAGATGCGATTGGATTATGTATGACATGATTTGATCAATGATTAAAATTAGCATAATTACCTCTTAGTTTCCAGGTATATATGTAGTATAGATTATAATATATATCTTTAATAAGATTCCATGCAAATCCAAACCCAAAAACCCGTATAAGCTGCGGTTTTGAAACCTAGCCTAGTGTTGGACACTTGAGGATTCAGGGTTGCTTGGTCCATAACTATGTCATGGATGCAAGTAAGCTGGAATATAGTACCAGAGAGTACTACTTCAATAGGAATATAAACATAGGTATTGGATACCTACTTTATGACCTTGAGATTCTTAAAGAATTTCATCTCTAAGAATATGATTCAAAGAGGATGATTTTTTTTTTGAGAATCAAGATGAAAATGAAGTAACTTGATAAAATAATGAGGCTCCTCAAATCGGAAACTAAAAGGACAATTAAAGATGAAACACACATATCTCTATGAATTATTTTGAGGGTGTTAAGACCACCTAAAGGATATGGATTCAATGTGTCAATTAAGGTTGACAGTGATATGACTTCATATGATGAAGCTTCTAGGGATCATGATATAGAAATATGGATATTAACAATAAAGTCTACAATAGACTTCATATACAAGTGTTATATATTGATCCTCGAGGATCCACCTAAAGGGTAAGACATGCTAGGTTTAAATGGATCTCCATGGGAAAGAGGTAAACCAATGAGAAGGAGAACTTCAGAGCACAACTCGTATATACACACGAAGAGAAGAGATTGTTTGTGATGAGACTTGCTCTTTAGTGACCATGCTTAAACCCATCAGTATATTACTTACTATAGCTACACAACTTGACTATGACATCTACAAGATGGAAGTCAAGATTGCATTCCTCTATGAATTCCTCATCAAGGATATTCATATGAAGTAGCCCCATGGCTTCATTGTTGGAGAGTGCAAGGTGTAGAAATCTATGGACTCAAATAAGACTCTTGTAGTTGGAACATCTGATTCGATGAAATTATAAATGTTATGATTTCAGATAGAATCTTGATGAACCATGTGAAGCTTAGTAGGAGTGTCAATGTATTCATCATGCTAAATGTAGATAATGTCCTAAACTTTTGGAATGATATAAAGGATGACAATAAGTGTTTTATGATCAGGATATTCCATACCTTGAGTTATGATATCAAGGATACCACATAGATCTTAATTCTGATGTTTTTCAGAAGCAAAGAGAAGAGAGCATTGGGAACGTCACATTAGCGGTACACCTTGGTCATATTCCATTTTTTGTAAAAACCCCAAGGAAGACGTCTGTCCCTCAAGATATGATACTGACCTTTCAAAAGTGACATCATCTCAAACAGTTGAGGATGTAAATGCCAAAGCTACATTCCCTAGTGCATCAGCTTTTGGAAGTTCAGTTTATGCTAGATATGTACAAAAGGTCAGATATCTGCCATGTAGTGGGAATAGGAAATTGTTACTAATCCTACTATGGAGATAAACACTTTATTGCAGTAATAACAATACCTTTAAAGATGACAAGATTTTTTGATCTCATAGTCTTATCTTGAAGAACTTAAGACTTATAGATAGTGATCTAAAAACTCTTAATTGTAGATGCATATAAACATAAGACTGGGTCTTAGTCTTAGGAGATAGATATCTCTGGGAATAAGAGAATTCTGATAAGGATAATAGAAATTACATACTGGTTACAATAATTATTGAGTTGTAGTGTCAAGGGAACTATAACCACTTTAATAAAATTGAGTATTGGTTGCATTAGATGCAACATTTGCATTGGAAGCGAGAACTGTTACTAGGAGATATGCAAGTACCATAAAAGGAATTGGCGTAGTCTCTCATGAATAGAGTGATCAGTAATCTTACCAAGCTATTTTTACTAAATAGCTAATGAGTATCACATATGTGCGTGTTTAAAGATTATCCCATTAATAGGTCTTTAGACTCGTGAGAGATTGTTGGACATGCAAGCCCGTGACGATCAATTATGCAATAAATGTTATTACAAATAATTCTTTGATTTGAAATAAATAATAACTAATTTGCATAATAGGTCCCTTCATACAATTAGGATTTCGTACCATGACCATCTTAGTGATTATACAGTTGTTGATTTAAATGTTGAATCATAGAGGCTAGTGCTTGTATGATATTTAAAGAGTTAGATTGAGGACTTATCAAGCACTGTCAGGTAATTGTTAAAAGAGCATCTCCAGCCTGAGAAGAAGATGACAATCCTTTCTCTAAAGGTTGATATCTAGGCGATCTCTTGATGTAGGTCATTGTTGAACCGGGATTTTTTAGAGATTGGAAGTTAATTGGTGAAAATAGGCCGTTGTTTTTCCCCAAAATCCCGCGTCAACAAAAAATATTTTTTTTATGATTTTTATATTTTTGCTACTTATTAACCTGTATAGCGGATAGGGTCGAACTCAGGGAGGCTACAATTCCCGAGGGTTATTCAATTAATCAGAAACTAATTAAAAGAAAACAGGAATCTCAAAGAACAACTATCCTTGGTTTTTGTGATTTTTTTAATATTTCTATTTTTTTATTTTTTTATTTCTAAATTTTTTTATTTTCTGATTTTCAAATTTTTAGTAATTTTGATTTTGCAGAAAAAATTTTATTTTCAAAAATACGGCTAAGCAATAGGAACAAAGAAATCAAGAATGTACACACACCAACTCTTTATTGCAATTTTCAATTATGCCAAAAATAATCAGAAAAATTCAAAGAAAATATTTTTGGGTTTTAAAAGTTTTGAAATGTTTTTGAGAATTTTTGTGGACTTTTCAGATGTTTTTGTATTTTTTTAAAAATCAAACAAGGAGAAAATAAGAAAATGTGGCAAGCCTGGAGTAATTTGCAATTTTAAAATTCTTTAAATGCCCAAAACTCCTGGCTACTAATTTTAAGATAAACTAGAAACAAATATCTACAAACACAACTGAAATCACAATTTTTGGATTTTTGTAGAATTTTTTATGATTTTTAGAAGATTTTTGATATTTTTCAATTTTTTTGGTTTTTATAAATAATTAATGCATGAAAATTGGTCAGAAATTAAAAGACAATGAAATAAAGTTACACTAATTTTTTATAATTTTTGGAGCTATTTTCGAATTTTTATGAATTTTCGAATTTCCAACAATGAAAAAGACACTGTTTTTGATTTTTTAATAATACCAAATAAAATCAAAATGCAATGGAAAATTTATGCTAATTGAACAATCACATGAAGAGAATAACATAATTTTCTCAAAATTTTTGGATCACAAATAGCCTTTATTTCAATAAAAAGATAAGCAAGTTTTTGTTCTGCAGTTCGGGGACCAAATTGTAATTACTTGAAAAGTTCTGAACTGATAAAATAACAAGAATTAAATGCGAGATGAGAGATGCAATTTACCCAGAAAGGCTTGTGCCACTCATGTGATCTGGATTTGAAGCACAGGGACGTACTCGTAATTTTTAAAACCTTTGGGGGCTGATCTGCAAATTTCCCCCCTTTTTTTAATCAAAACCCTAAAGGGGGTTCGTTCTTTGCAAGGGGGAACACCAACAAGGGGGCCGCCGCCCCTTGCTTCTTCTCCAAGCAAGGGCGGCGGCGATGGAGTTCTGGCGGAGCGGGGGCGGATACGGCAGGGCGGCGTCAAGGAAGCTCGTTGATGGCGGCGTGGGGCGAACGGCGGTACGCGCTGATGGCAGCGTGGGACGAACGGCGGTGCGGCAGTCGGTGGAGGGAGGTGCGCGCACAGGCGCGGCGATATAGGGCGGCCCAGGGGGCTTCAGAGGATGGCGGTGGGCTTCTGAGTGGCGCATCAATGGCGTAGCCGGCGGAGAAGCGCGCAGCAGCGCACTGTGGAGGCGCGGCGCCGCCACGCGGTGCTGGAGATGGTGCTCGGCGGTCGCGGCTGGAGCGCGGGCTGCCAGGAGGAGGAGCAGGAGCGGATCGCGGCGTGGTCGGCGGGGGTGCGGGCAACGCCGCCCCCTGCTGCAAATTTTTTTTGTTTTTTTTATTATTTTTTTTGTAATTTTATTTTGTTATCTTATGTAAACAGTGAATGACAATTAAAAAACAAAACTTTTTTTTGTATTTTTTTAAATCCGAAAAACAGAAAAATAAAAAAAAGATAGAGAATTTTTTTATTTTCTTTTATATTAGTGATCCTGCAAAACACACGTTAGAGAACAAATAGAGAGAAAAAAATTTATTTATCTTCAAATCGGAAAAAATGAAAGAGGATCCGGCGGACGTGAGGGGTTCGAATCCGATCTCCGGCCACCGTACGTGGCCGGAGTTGAGAGATCGTGGACGATAGAATAGAACGCGTGGGGATGGAGAAAGTGCGATGAAGAATCGAGTCGGTGGCGGATCAAATCGAGATGATTTTTTTTAGATCTAGATAAATAAAAATGACGAAGAAAAATATGACAAAATAAAATACGATTAAACTAAGATAAAAATGCGAATAAAATACGGATCTCACCTTAGGAGTGGAATATGGACCGTGATCGCCTCGACAAGGCCGACTCGCTGTCACCGGACGGCTTGGAGGCTAGGCAACTTCCTCGATGAAATTTCTCTCGGAGATCGGGCTCCTCCCTCTAAAGATTGATCAGGTTGGAATGAGGGAGATGGAGCCATATAAATAGAAAAGAGATGAATTTTGAATTTTGAATTTTTTTTTGGATAAGAGATGAATTTTTTATTTTTTTGGTGGAAGAGATAACATAAGAGATAAAATAGAAGGATAAAATTATTTACAAAACTATCTAATTTTTTTGAATTTTCGTCACTTTATTTATTTGAATTAAAAATGTTATTTTTTTATTTTTTTAAGATGGTTAGTTAAAAATAGCAACTATATACATGTACTATATACATATATGGTATTATATACAAGGGTTAAATGAGGAAATTAGCCTTTTTTGTTTTAAGAATGTTATTATTTTTTTTATTTTTATTTTAAATAATTAGTAAAAATATTTACAAATATATATACAAATACAATATGCACAAAATACAAGGAAAAATTGCACAAACCACCCCAGAAAACCAACTTTTCAACCGTAACTCCAAAAATTATAAAATCACAGCCATTTTGAAGATAATTTAATTTAGAATTCAATGGAAGTGAAATTGGTTTAATTTAATATCATATGGAGCCGGAATTGATCTTTCAATTAGTGCTTAGTGGCTTTCTCCAAGTGTGGCTACTTTTATTCTGTACATGATTTAATTGTGCAATCAGTTTTATTAATTAGGACCCATTTTTATTTATAACTTTGATTTTGAATGTTATTTGATTTGGGGTCAATTAAGGTACAAATAAATTAGTGTTAGTTTTATACAGATATACACAAAATAAGTGAGAAACACATTTTTTTGGATTTTCTGGTTGAGGACCCTATCTCCCCCTACTTTATTCATGGTCGATCAGGTCAAGTCTTGACCTTCTCTCGGGGTTCGGGTCAGCCTGTATACAGTCTTCCTTTTTTTATTTTCTTTTCTTTATTTTTCCTTTCTTTCTTTATTTATTTATTTTAGGTTAAAATTAGTAAGAAATGTACAATATTTACACACAAATGCAAGTTAGTAAGAATATGGAGTTAGCGTTATATGCAGGTGTTTTATAAGGGATTTTAAGCTAAAATAAATGAATAAAGATGACGAATCGCAGATTCATCATCCCCCTATGCTTTACCTTTGCTAGTCCCTTAGCAAACACTTATTTGAAAGAATAAGTGAAGAAGAAAAAGAAAGGGAAAATAAAGAAAGTAGGACAATATTGAGTATTAAACTTATCTTCATAAAATAGTAGTTTGGAGCTCTGTCGGACCTTTGGATTATTTGTGTGTCGGAACTTCTGTGAGACTTAGGATTTTAAAACCAATAGCCTTCAAGTTCTACACATCATTGTCACAGTTTTGGCCCAGAAGTCATCTTAGATCGATCCTCTTCCCAAAGCATACCCTATGAACATTGAATAATCGACTCATGTGTGCGAAAAATTTTAGCTCTTCCCATCCAGAATGTCGGACTACCATGCAAATCTCCTCTCCAATAACTCGTCCTCGGGGAGTCAGGTATTTCCTTCTAAGGTCTGTCGTGCTGTGTTCACAATCGAATTGGGGGAGAAGTTAGAAGAATGAGAAAAGAACTGGAGGGTGGTTTGGTGTAGTCACCTCTCCTTGTGAAGCTGGCCAGTGTAGCCGAGTCTCCACCAAGATCTGCAGGTTTTCTTGAAGCTTGGACCTTTTTGGTCAGATATTTATTTGGTAGTAGCTTCTTTGTGTTTGGAGTTTTGGTGGTTCTGCTTGGATCTTGTTGTGCCCCTACGGATATAGAATCTTTTTTTTTCCGTACATGTTTTGGGGTCTTAGAAAAAATTGTGCCCAGCCGTCCATCCCTTTTCCGAAGCTTTATTTCAACCCGTACTCCGGTCTTTAGATTTCCACGCTACCAGAAAAGAAACTCATACAATCTTCCAACATCCCGTCTGAGTTGAGCTAAGTGCATAGTGCGGGAGTACAAATTAATTCGCTATTCCAGAGTTGTACCCAGAATGAAGAGACCAGGTTAGACACTAAGGGTCAAATGCTGCACATTGTCATGTGGAACTCAAAGAATTAAGTCAAAGACCTGAAGCTTCTAAAATCCTATTTCTCAGTGAAGTTCCTCTAAGAATTAGGTGGATTAAGGTCCAACTAAGCTCCATTCTTCAATTTTATTCCATACATAGTTTAAATATCAATACTATCCAGAAAAATGCACATGCAAATGCAGACTATGAACAATGCAGAGAGTTTTTTTTTAGAGAATGATGCACATGTGAAAAGAACCCTTTTTTTAAAAAAATTTCTAATTTTGAACTTTTTATGGATTTTTGGAGAAAAATGCAGATATGCAAATTTTTATGATTTTTGGTTTTGTAGTTTTTTTTAAAAGGAGAAAGGGTTAGTAATATATACAAGTATATACAAGAGACTTTTTTTTGTGTGTTTTTTTTTGTTTGTTTTTTTTGTTTGTTTTTGTTTTTTTGTTTGTTTTTTTGTTGTTTTTTCTCTCTCTCTCTCTCTTCCCAATTTTTTGTTTTGTTTTGTTTTTTTTGTTTTTTTTGTTTTTGTTTTTGTTTTTTTTTGCAAAAGTGGATTTTACAAAATATACACATAACCCCTCAAATAAATGTATTTAAAAGTACGAGTTATGTCTAAAGTATATATACAATATATACGACACCCCCCTATACTTAGCTCGAACTATGTCCTCATAGTGATCAGAGAGCGACAAAGGAAGACATAACTCGTGCTAAGCAAAGAAAGGTGAAAAGACTCCTATGCTACAACGACTCAAAGAAAAGATAAAAATGAAGAGAAGTTGGTGATCCCCCCTATACTTAGGATCAAGTAATCCTAAGTATAGTGGAATGTACAAAGGGGAAAACCGATGAAGAGAATGTACAGACTCACAGAGACACGATATGAACAGCATCACCCCCCCTATACTTAGGGTAGAGTATCCCTAAGTATAGGCAACAACAACAAGGGTGATAAACAAGACGAATATGAACAACACAAATCCTTCACCCCCCTATACTTAGGATAAAGCACATCCTAAGTATAGCATATACACACACACACACGGAAAAGGGGTGAATGATAAAACGGGAGAAGACAGAGTGAAACGAAAGGATATACAAGAGGAGTGGATGTACAAAGGTTAAGAAGGTCGAAAGCGAACCTTCTTGCGGGACCGCTGAGGTATGGATTTGACAAGATGTAGGTCGATATTGGGATTATCATTAGATATGAACTGAGTAGAATCGACCAAGAATGTATGCTCAGCGGTTTCAGATTGTGCAGGCCTAAACCGGTTATTGGAAGTAGTGTGATCATGTCCTGCCTTGGAAGTCTCGCAAACATCAAAGTAGAATGGCTCGAAATCATTATCAGAAAAAGTAGGATCAATTTCAGCCTGGCGAGCCTCTACCGGATCATCATCTTTATCAAAAGGCCCAAATTCCTTTATAAAAGCGATCAAATCAAATTTGGCCTGATCGGTCTCTTCTTTATCAGGGTGAGTAGGAACGGACTTGTCAGTGAAAGTAGTCAAATCGTGTCCGTCCTGTCTAGTCTCAGAGTCTGCCTTCCGCTCTAGAGTGTCTATCGTGTAAATCCCGCGGATGTCGTCAATGCATCGCCACATACCAGAAGAGGGAACTCCAAGGTCTATGCTTTCCGAGTCCTCCTCCTTGAAGAGGAATTCTCGGGTCTCAGTATCATCCATCATATAGCAAAAATCTCTGGTATTATCATCATAATCAAAGTCCTTGGGGTTGTCTAACACGGGTGGGCTCTCATGGGATGCGGGTTTCTGGATGGTAGTGGGTGTAGTGATTAACACATCGCTCCCTACATCAGAACGAAAGCGAATCTCTCCTGAACCATAGTCAATAACGGCTCCTGCAGAGGCAAGGAAAGGCCGTCCCAGGATGATTGGAGGGTGCTCCACAGGGGTGGAGGTCTCCATGGGCATTACAACAAAATCCGAAGTAAAATCCATGCCCTGAATAAGAATGACAGCGTTTTCTAAAATACCCTTCAGCCTCTTGATAGATCCATCAGCAAATTGAACTATCATCCTGGTTTTCTTGAGAGGCCCAAGATGAAGAGACTGTACCATAGAGAAGGGTATTATGTTGATTGATGAACCGCCGTCAAGGAGAGCGTTATCACAAGAATAGTCAGATATGGAGCAACTCACAAGAGGTGTGACCGTGTTCCCTTTCTTAAAATATGGACGGTGAGAGATGGCGTAGGCAGTCGCCATGGTCAAGATATGACGCTCAGATCTTCTCCTTCGCTTTCTTTTCTTATGTTGAGGAGTAGATAAATCTGTCATGGCCTGTTCAAGTGGGGCTTTAATGATCTCATGAAGGGTGGCCACCACTTCTGGTTTAGTCAACATTTTTTTGAATTTTTGGACCTCATCCATACAAGGGAGGAGGTCGGAATCATCATTTACATGAGGATTGCCAAGAGCAGTCTGTACAGTGGCATCCTCGGGATCTAGGTTGGGACATGGCTGTGTGCGTAAATGATCGGGCATTTGGGTTCTTTTCTCACTAAATGAATCAATAATATGTCTCCCAGAATCTTTTTGTATTTTCAAAATTTTCTCATTTTTTTGTGTTTTGGATGATTTCAAGCTCTCATGATTATCCTCGAGTGAATCAATATCCTCAAATATTGGAGCAACGTTCTGTCTCTCATTTATGTTAATAAAATTGGAAATCTTCGAATTTATATGCTCCACCATTTGATTCAAGGTGTTAAGTGTGGAAATCATGAAAGGTGACTCCAAAATCCCAGGATCGGGTGGGTTGAATGAGGGTAGGTGAAAATCAAAGTCCTCCGTCTCCTGAAATAATGGGTTAGGCGGATATGCACAAACATCAGAAGGAAGATCCTCCTGGAAAAGGGAAGGTGGATCGTTTGGAGAGTACAAGGTATCTACGAAGATCGGATTAGAATAACTCCAGTCGGCCATCTTCGAAACAAAGGATGGGAGAGCACGAGGGTCAAGCCAAAAGATATGGAGAAAAAGGCGCAAATGCACAGAAAAGATCTGGTATGCACACAAGCAATCAAACACAATACAAACCCCCAGTTCACCAACTCAACTCAATGTGAAGACCGTGAAGGTTCGGTCAATTATCTTGTTGATTTTAGAGTTTGGTGATAATTACAAAGTTGTACAAACACTTAGGCTGAATTATGGGATTTGGGCACTAACCTTAGTGTGTGCGCGAGCAAGTAAAAACGATTACAATGAGGGGGTTACTCTCCCCAAGACAATGATTTTTCTTTGTACTTTTTTAGGGTCGAGTTTTCTTTAGCAGTCCCGGTTTTAGGCAGTTGTCACTTGGTTAAGATATTTTCAAAGAATCGCCTACCGAGTGCCCAATTTCCTTTTTAACTTATGTGAGTGAAAACAAGGGAGGAGATCGGAAATGCCAATGCGCGATTAAAAACGATGATGCATACAGGGGTTAGAGATGCGTACCTTGTCGCCAGCACTCTACATGCAAGTGATCCGCGCAGAATTTAAATACAGAAAATAAACTAACCTATATGCAAATGCAAGTGAACCGTCCTAGATGATAACTTCTATTAACGGGCAAGAACAAGTTAATTTGACTAAGTCCAATTTACGCTCTACTCTATAGGCACAGAAATTCTTGTTTAGGGTGTTTGGACCTAATTAATTACCTGGCTCAAGCAAATTAATTAAAGAAATCAATAGGTGGCTTTCGAAATCCGCGGAAAACAAAGAAAATAAAGGCGATGAAAACAAAACCGATAAGGTCCCCCAAGTGCACCGGTACTTGGCGAAACAGACCCCGCAACAAATGAATGTCCGTTTACAAAGTTCAAATGATAAACAAAAACTCTCTTCTCTCTCTCTCTCTCTCTCTCTTTTCTTTTTTTTTTCGGCTCTTTCACTTCTTCCTCTCCTCTTCTCACGCTATCCTGCGGCTTGGTGAAGAATCAAGCCGCCTCCACGTCGCTTGGGTGCTTCGGCTCTCCTAGGATCGCCTCCTTCTCTCCGCAGGCCCTCGCAAGAAAAAGAAAAGAGAATGTGTAAGAAACACAATTTTCAAATATGAGAAAATGATGAAATGTATGCAATGGATATGAACAATGGAATAATGTGGCAAACAGATATTTACAACCAAGAATAGCAGGTCAAAAGAGAAACCTAACTACCCTCACCGTGCCTCCCCGGCAACGACGCCATTTTGTTGAATCGGGATTTTTAGAGATTGGAAGTTAATTGGTGAAAATAGGTCGTTGTTTTTCCCCAAAATCCCGCGTCAACAAAAAATATTTTTTTATGATTTTTATATTTTTGCTACTTATTAACCTGTATAGCGGACAGGGTCGAACTCAGGGAGGCTACAATTCCCGAGGGTTATTCAATTAATCAGAAACTAATTAAAAGAAAACAGGAATCTCAAAGGACAACTATCCTTGGTTTTTGTGATTTTTTTTTAATATTTCTATTTTTTATTTTTTTTATTTCTAATTTTTTTTATTTTCTGATTTTCAAATTTTTAGTAATTTTGATTTTGCAAAAAAAAATTTATTTTCAAAAATACGGCTAAGCAATAGGAACAAAGAAATCAAGAATGTACACACACCAACTCTTTATTGCAATTTTCAATTATGCCAAAAATAATCAGAAAAATTCAAAGAAAATATTTTTGGGTTTTAAAAGTTTTGAAATGTTTTTGAGAATTTTTGTGGACTTTTCAGATGTTTTTGTATTTTTCTAAAAATCAAACAAGGAGAAAATAAGAAAATGTGGCCAGCCTGAAGTAATTTGCAATTTTAAAATTCTTTAAATGCCCAAAACTCCTGGCTACTAATTTTAAGATAAACTAAAAACAAATATCTACAAACAGCAACTGAAATCACAATTTTTGGATTTTTGTAGATTTTTTTATGATTTTTAGAAGATTTTTGATATTTTTCATTTTTTTTGGTTTTTATAAATAATTAATGCATGAAAATTGGTCAGAAATTAAAAGACAATGAAATAAAGTTACACTAATTTTTTAGAATTTTTGGAGCTATTTTCGAATTTTTATAAATTTTCAAATTTCCAACAATGAAAAAGATACTGTTTTTGATTTTTTAATAATACCAAATAAAATCAAAATGCAATGGAAAATTTATGCTAATTGAACAATCACATGAAGAGAATAGCATAATTTTCTCAAAATTTTTGGATCACAAATAGCCTTTATTTCAATAAAAAGATCAAGCAAGTTTTTGTTCTGCAGTTCGGGGACCAAATTGTAATTACTTGAAAAGTTCTGAACTGATAAAATAATAAGAATTAAATGCGAGATGAGAGATGCAATTTACCCAGAAAGGCTTGTGCCACTCATGTGATCTGGATTTGAAGCACAGGGACGTACTCGTAATTTTTAAAACCTTTGGGGGCTGATCTGCAAATTCCCCCCCCCCTTTTTTTAATCAAAACCCTAAAGGGGGTTCATTATTTGCAAGGGGGAACACCAACAAGGGGGCCGCTGCCCCTTGCTTCTTCTCCAAGCAAGGGCGGCAGCGATGGAGTTCTGGCGGAGCGGGGGCGGATACGGCAGGGCGGCGTCAAGGAAGCTCGTTGATGGCGGCGTGGGGCGAACGGCGGTGCGCGCTGATGGCGGCGTGGGACGAACGGCGGTGCGGCAGTCGGTCGAGGGAGGTGCGCGCACAGGCGCGGCGGTATAGGGCGGCCCAGGGGGCTTCAGAGGATGGCGGCCCAGGGGGCTTCAGAGGATGGCGGTGGGCTTCTGGAGTGGCGCGTCAATGGCGTGGCCGGTGGAGAAGCGCGCAGCAGCGCACTGTGGAGGCGCGGCGCCGCCACGCGGTGCTGGAGATGGTGCTCGGCGGTCGCGGCTGGAGCGCGGGCTGCCAGGAGGAGGAGCAGGAGCGGATCGCGGCGTGGTCGGCGGTGGTGCGAGCAACGCCGCCCCCTACTGCAATTTTTTTTGTTTTTTTTATTATTTTTTTTTGTAATTTTATTTTGTTATCTTATGTAAACAGTGAATGACAATTAAAAAAGAAAACTTTTTTTTGTATTTTTTTAAAATCCGAAAAACAGAAAAATAAAAAAAAGATAGAGAATTTTTTTTATTTTCTTTTATATTAGTGATCCTGCAAAACACACGTTAGAGAACAAATAGAGAGAAAAAAAATTTATTTATCTTCAAATCGGAAAAAATGAATGAGGATCCGGCGGACGTGAGGGGTTCGAATCCTATCTCCGGCCACCGTACGTGGCCGGAGTTGAGAGATCGTGGACGATAGAATAGAACGCGTGGGGATGGAGAAAGTGCGATGAAGAATCGAGTCGGTGGCGGATCAAATCGAGATGATTTTTTTTAGATCTAGATAAATAAAAATGACGAAGAAAAATACGACAAAATAAAATACGATTAAACTAAGATAAAAATGCGAATAAAATATGGATCTCACCTTAGGAGTGGAATATGGACCGTGATCGCCTCGACAAGGCCGACTCGCTGTCACCGGACGGCTTGGAGGCTAGGCAACTTCCTCGACGAAATTTCTCTCGGAGATCGGGCTCCTCCCTCTAAAGATTGATCAGGTTGGAATGAGGGAGATGGAGCCATATAAATAGAAAAGAGATGAATTTTGAATTTTGAATTTTTTTTGGATAAGAGATGAATTTTTGATTTTTTTGGTGGAAGAGATAACATGAGAGATAAAATAGAAGGATAAAATTATTTACAAAACTATCTAATTTTTTTGAATTTTCATCACTTTATTTATTTTAATTAAAAATGTTATTTTTTTATTTTTTTAAGATGGTTAGTTAAAAATAGCAACTATATACATGTACTATATACATATATGGTATTATATACAAGGGTTAAATGAGGAAATTAGCCTTTTTTTGTTTTAAGAATGTTATTATTTTTTTTATTTTTATTTTAAATAATTAGTAAAAATATTTACAAATATATATACAAATACAATATGCACAAAATACAAGGAAAAATTGCACAAACCACCCCAGAAAACCAACTTTTCAACCGTAACTCTAAAAATTATAAAATCACAGCCATTTTGAAGATAATTTAATTTAGAATTCAATGGAAGTGAAATTGGTTTAATTTAATATCATATGGAGCCGGAATTGATCTTTCAATTAGTGCTTAGTGGCTTTCTCCAAGTGTGGCTACTTTTATTCTGTACATGATTTAATTGTGCAATCAGTTTTATTAATTAGGACCCATTTTTATTTACAACTTTGATTTTGAATGTTATTTGATTTGGGGTCAATTAAGGTACAAATAAATTAGTGTTAGTTTTATACATATATACACAAAATAAGTGAGAAACACATTTTTTTGGATTTTCTGGTTGAGGACCCTATCTCCCCCTACTTTATTCCTGGTCGATCAGGTCAAGTCTTGACCTTCTCTCGGGGTTCGGGTCAGCCTGTATACAGTGTTCCTTTTTTTATTTTCTTTTCTTTATTTTTCCTTTCTTTCTTTATTTATTTATTTTAGGTTAAAATTAGTAAGAAATGTACAATATTTACACACAAATGCAAGTTAGTAAGAATATGGAGTTAGCGTTATATGCAGGTGTTTTATAAGGGATTTTAAGCTAAAATAAATGAATAAAGATGACGAATCGCAGATTCATCAGTCATCTACATAGGAATGGAGATTCAGAGGTGTTAGATAAGTTAGGTCAAAGAGTTAACTTAACGAGATTAATTTAACCAAGGCCTATGTCGTATACTATCACGATATAGGAACGCATCCTCTGATCGGAGACAAATGTGTTACTATATGTCTGAGTATGTATATTTGACTAACTGATAGGTTGATTGCCTAATAAAGTTCTATACATCGGCATGCTGGTGTGCATATAAGTGCATGTGAGTAATACGATCTCTCAAAGGGATCATACAAGTTCATTATTAGGAATACTTGAGAATGAAGTGATCATAAATTATTGTATAATCATGATGCTTCCATTACAAGAGAGTGATGAAACATGTCTGGATTTTAGTGACTTCGCTCAGTAAAGAAGTAATCTAATCTTGGTCCAGATGTTGGACAACGATCTGAATGTGATTCAGATGCAATGAGAAGATTAGATTTACGACTTTTATTTAATCAAACATCTATAGGAGTTCCCTCAGATTTGGATTTTAGATATGATCTCAATATCCAAGTATCTCAAAGTATCCATAGAGAAAGTGCATTATCCTTGAAAGAGTTCAAGGATAATTTTATTGCTGATAAAGTGTCCGAGCATTGAGGAAAATTGATAGTTAAATGTGATTTAATAATCATGAATAATATGAATTTGATTCATACTATTTGGACATATAAGAAGAGTTATCTAAGATAATTAAATGTGATTTAGTTATCAAATACATGAATAATGTGAATGTGATTCATATTATTTGGGCACTGAGAATAGACATCCAAGATAACTAAATATGATTTAATTATCATGCATATGAATAATACAGATAGTATTATCCATAATAATCATACATATTATAAATGTGATTTATAATATATCAGAGAGAAATTTTGTAAATAACATTTGCAATTTAAATGTTGATGTGAATTAGATTCACATTGGACAATTGAAAATGTAAATTACACTTTATTTTGGGTTGTGAATATGATTCACAAATTTCCAATGGCCTGATAGATATTTTACAAATTAATTTGGAATTAATTTTTGTGAGATAATGTAAAATAAAAGTTGTTGTAAATAATTAAAGGATATTGTGAGATTCTCAATCGCATAAAATAGGAAGAGGAGCTCCCCTTCCATGTAGGGAGGGTGGACGACTACCCTTGAGTCCTAATTCAAGGTGGATGTCCCCACTGTATTAGGAAGGGTTGGGCCTCCTTTCCTAATAATCTAATATGTCTTGATTTGATTAAATTAATTATATAGATGATTATTCAATATATTTGATTTAATTAAATTAATTATTGTCAATTTTTACAAGAAAATCAAGACCATTGAAACAAACACAAATCAATCTCAACCACTGGATTTGTGTTGTTCATAGATTGTGATCCATGGACTCCCAAAATATTATAAAAGAAGAGGGAACCTAGCTCTTATTCTTTACAAAATAGACTTTCAAGTTCTCTCTCTCTCTCTCTCTCTCTCTCCCATACCCATGTCCCCTTTCTCTCCTCAGAGTGGTTGTCAACTATAAAACCCTAGAGAGGATTACCGTCACTCCACATTGTTGTGTTGTCGCTTCGACCACCCATGGATCTCCATCTAATTCGATGCACCTCTCTCTTGAAGAAGATGTTGGATCTCGTGATACAAGATCAGGAGATGCGCTGCTTGGATCATCAACTTGGATTGTGAGGAGCACTAGTTTCATCAAAGCGCTCGCAAACATCTCCTCTGTTTGATTGGACTTGAGATAGGAGGTCCCTTACTTTAGAGAGACGATCTCAACCACACTTGAAGAGGTATTCCTATATCTTGTTTGTGGTTTTGATGAAAAGATTTGATAAGTATTCTCGGATCATGTGATTTCCTTCGCTTTATTTTTTTTAAATTCTGCTACCCCGAACAACTAGTGTGACTAATCACTCTAGTTCGCATATGATGTGATTTTCACACTTCGTGATGCTCTTAAGGTTTTGTCCCTAACCTTCAATCATTACTGCCATTGAGTTGTGGACATTGTCGATCCTCGAGCTAGTCACCATCTTTTTCGCCAAGATATCAGTGAGCTCCCACGACCTTTAAGATTCGCAAGAACATGCGGAGGAGGGGGATTGACCCCACCAGAGCCCCATATTCTCCACCGCATGCGGAGAAGCGAGTAATTGATCTTAGATTAGCAGTTGCCATTGGATCAGAAATATTAGGAAAGACCCGACGATCATAAAGCCTCCACGTCATCAAGTCCAATGCAACACTTCAGGTCTAAGCCTCGGCACATCCAAGCCTCAGCAAACCAATAGCCTCCCTCTACGTGGCCCAACCCTACTTTGCATTCCAAACAGTGTTGTCACGTGAGCTAGTGCACGCGAAGTTGTTAAATTGCGGGCATGTCCTTAGAAATCTTCAATATTACAAATAAATCTCGCATTATGAAAAAATTATAAATATATCAAGGTGGTTCTTTATAATTGCAATTCAGTCTAATTTGGTCCTTTTGTAAATAAATAAAAGAGTTTTTGTTACAATTGTGACCTGTATTGTCCCTTTAATATCTTGTGAACTATTGGTCCAAATTGAATGAAATTGGTGTCATTTGAAAGCTAAAGCTCTTCTCATGCTCTTTATTTTAATTAATGCTTCACTATTTTGACTTCTATTCAACGCATTAATTAATTTTCATAGAGCATAATAGATCTAATTATAATGTTTATTGATCTTAAAAATTGAACAAATTTATGGTTGATTGATACATTGATACCTTGATTTTCACAAAGTTTTATTTAATCTCATGAATTATTTAATCAATTAATAGGGAGAATTATTTTGTATTTGTCTATTTGTTATAAGTTGTATTTGCATCATTATATAACTATGTAATATTTTTAATAAAATGTTTTATAAATTCATGCATTTCTTGTATGTTTCATTCACTTAACCGAGATTGCACTAAATTGCTAAAATAAATCCTTGACACCTAGGTAAAATTAGATAACTTCTTATGTCCTTATGTTAGACATTAGACTTGCCCATGTTATAAATTAAGTTGAGCCCTCCTCACAGAGATTTTTGACTTGGTTATGTATTATTGTTGATTGGCCTATACTAAAATGTAAGTTAATTAACTTAACTAATTAAATATTAATCAGATGAATAAAATCATCTACATGTACAATGGTATACAGGAAAGTACAATGGGTTCATGATGTTAACATTATAAGTAATAAAATATATGGATAAAATATACAGATACATAGTAGAATGGAACCAAGAAAGTCGATTATTGTATTTTAGCTCCATTTTCAATTAAAGGATCGTCTTTAGATTGATAATTTAATTTAGAATACAATGGAGATGAGTTTGGTCAATTTTGAATTCCCATGGGGAAGATATCAATTTGTGAAGTTTGTTTTATGGCTTTTTGTAACATTTGGTTTTCAATTAAACCTGAACTCGACCCGATTAGGGTCCGATTAACCTAATAAAGCTATCTGACAACATTAGACAACCTAAAACAACCAATTGATCATGAATCAAAAGTCGTTAGGGTGAAATCGACTAAAAATTAGTCGCACCATAATGCGTGTCCGAAAAAGCCATGACACAAATTCGAAAACCACAAAACAAACCTAGACGGTCATAAAATCCGATTCGACGAAACAAGACCAACGGAATCGACGTTCGTCAATCGAAGATCGTTCGGTATTTTAATTTCATAAAATTTAAATCCAAACCAAAATCGTATCTCGAAAATTTCGAGGGTTTAAAATCTGATCCGAAGTATGCAAATATTTTACTCATATTGATCGTAGTCTTGAGACGATCAAATCGAGGTATTGCGCATCGAAATCGAAGGCTCGATGTGTACATACCGACTTCTTAAACATCTCAAATAAATGAATAAAAATAAAAACAAATATTACAGCAGCTACTGTTATCTGTAAAACTCCAGCAGAAAAAATGACATCAGCAGGCTGATGTCAGCCTGCTGATGTCATCCTAATTACTAACAAGTGTCTTGCTTTCATTTCAAACGTGGAGAGTCCCCTCTCTTTCCTATTTCCACCTTATATTCTCCTCTTTTCACCCACATGCTCTTAGCCGTAGGAGCCAAATTCCACAAAATCTGCTCCTCTTCATTACAATATTTTGAAGATTAGCTGCATGTTGCTGGAAATCAGAAGCATGTTCCTGGAGCCTCTTGGTTTAGCCAATTTATGCAACAAAAAGCTGTTGTCCTACTGCTTTTGGAGTTCAAAGTGAGAAGTAGTAGTTGCTCCTTTCTAGCAGAACAAAGCTCCTTGTTGCTGATCAACCCTGCATGTAGCAGATTGAAGTTGAAATCATGTCTCAAACTTGGAATCAGGTACCTCCCTATACCTCCATTTTGCTGCCATACATGTACTAAATCTCTCTCTTTACAGCAATTTATGCAATCTGACACCATAATATTTGTTTTTTAATCAATGTGATATATTGATTCTCCTCTCTGTCTGATTTTATTTGCATGCATCTACAAAGCTAGTTACAAAATTCTGAAATTAATAAGCTTAGTTACTGTCTATACAAATACATCAATTATAACTACATGTAATTATATGAAATGGCATGCAAACTCTAAAGGAAAGTTATTGGATAATATCATATGTCTAGATGCTTATCATGTATATACCATTTTGTCCTACAACAAAATATTTCAAATATCCAGGAAAATAAATTTCTTTAACAAACATACATTTATAATCAGGTTTGTTTTACTATAATGTACAAATGTCAATATGCTACTATTACACAAATTTAGCATACTTTGTGTGGGGAAATATGTGTCTAGTATAATAAAGAAATGAACCTGCAGTTGGTCATGATTAGATAAAACAATATATGCCAATTGATGAAGCCAAATCAAATGTCGAATCTTCTGTGATCTCTCTCTGCCACCTACTATATTAATAACTAAAGCAATAGCAATGGAATTAGTACTAAGTTTTAAACCTAACTAAAGATTTGATAATTAAAAGAAGGAAACTTAAGGATGTTGTTTATGATTCTAGTTAATAGGTAAATCACATAATAAAAATTAAAATTTGAAAATTTGGAGTTATGAATGTATTATAATAAGAAATGATGACATCACATACATAGGTTTTTGAATACTCAAGATTTAGTATCATCTTTTGGATATGGAGAAAGGACCGTTGAAAGAAATGGGGTTCTGGAAGAAGGAATTCTTAGGTTTGATAATAGTTCATGCAAGCACTAGAATCAATATCTAGAAATTATGTTTAAAAAAATCTATTGTCACTAAAATGATTAAGTTCCTCAATTGGTTACAGAATTCTAGATCTGGAAATCACATTAGTGATTATATTATTTCTAAATCATATCAACAACATATTCTCAATAATTAATGAAGAGAAAGCTTGGTTACATTAACAGCTAAAAATTTCTCCATCATTCCTATAGAGATATTAAAGTAAAGTTAGGTATACCCTTGGGATAAATATCTACTTTCCAGAATATAGGTGATTTGACAAGAAAGGAAAAATTGGGAGAAAGACATTCTAAATCTTGACATTTCATAAGTTCTTGTTTCCAATATGATCTCTTTGTGGGAATGTACATATTATATTCTTGGAGTGTCCATGTCAAACAAGAACAAATAAGAGGTGAATTTGTAATTAAGTTAAAAGTATATGCTTATGTAATACACAGATCACTTGAGAATTTACAAAGATCCTCTTAGATATGCAAAGCTAATATACACAAGATCATGAGAATTGAGGTTGTAAGTACATCCTTATAATTACGAATCATTGAAACCTAATATATTTGCCGATCACGGTGATCTTTATACCTGACCGTGTGAGGGTGCGGTGACCCTCAACTGGGCGGGAGATAAGAAGCCTAGTTCGAGCAGGGCCGCCAAGTGTGCGGGTCTAAGATCGCAGTCTTTTTACGGTGTTATGCGAGCTTGCAGTGTTTTTACGCCTTGTTGGGATCCTGACATTTGACCAATCCGCTGACCCCTTTATTTTAGGATACCCATGCGGGGATCCTTATTTTTTTAGTTTTTCATACGAGCTCGTTTTCCTGTACTAGTCGGGCCGTTTTCTAGAGTGAGTCTCTCTCTCAAGCATCTATGGGGCGTAGTTTTGGAGTAGACCTTTCCCTCTATTGGACCACACTTCCAATTAGAGAGTGAGACGGAAGAGCCCTTTTGTAGGCTACCTCACCGCTTGAGTTTTATTTACTTTCGCCAGCAGACTTGGCGATTTTATATCCAAATCATTTATATCTACATCTAAAACTTCTAGAGTTACATCCGAGACAGTTGTAGTTGAGATTTGGAAGAGTTAAAATCAAAGTTGAGTAGGTTGGAAATGACTAAAATAAAATTTAATTCTAAATACCTATAAACTAGTGGACGTGTTGGGAACTTAGTTAGGATGTATTATACAACACCGCATGCTTATGGAGGTACCCCAACCCTAAGGCACTCCCCACGTCTTAGAGTCATAGTGTGAGGTCACACACATACCAAAACCACAGACTATCCACTAGACTTTAGAATTTAAATAAAATTAAGAACATTTACGATCTCAAATTTTCCATCATCAAAATTCACAAACATGATCTCTGAATAATATATGCATACTTATGATCAATCAATTGCAATATAATTATGTTATATATGGGAAATGTTAGAATAATGAGTGATCATGGGAGGTGCTTACAAGCAACTTGAAAACCATTTTATATACGTAAGTAGAAATAAATTTGAGTTGTTCCTACCTTTCTACTTGCAACATAATAAATGTCTGCTTATTTTTATAAGTTTTTGGGAGGTACCAATACCCGCTGACGCCTCTTGTTCCAACATGTTTTGGCAGGTGAAGAGCCCGCTGCTCAGTAGCTATTAATGATTCCATGTGATAGGGTATATACCAGACGGTACGTATACTTTTGTTTCAGTTTTTGTTCGATTCATAATGTAAATGTTTCCCTTTCTCTTCTGCATAAGATTTTGGGATTTCTGTACTGTCGACTTATGATGTACATGTGTATATATTATGAAAATGAATGGAATAAAATTTTGGTGGCAATGTCTTTGTTGAATATGATGAATGTGGTTTGGAATGTCATGTGCCAATATTATTGCACGAAAAATTTTCCTCGAAATTTCAATAATTTGTGCGACCTCATGCGAATGTAATAGTGCGGAATGTGTGTAATGTAAACGGGTACTCCAATCCGAGGGGGATCATCGTTTGGTATCAGAGATGTGGTACCTTGATATGTACATTCACAGTATTTTATTTTCGATCGCATTAAGTTCTTAGATAGCGACAGTGTTCCGACTTGTCGTGAATCTGCGAAGAGAAATATAACATTCATATTCAATTACCACAGATGTTACCAATTTCATTAATTTTCATATTATATCCCAAGAAGAGAAAAAGCATATATGATATGTATATGCGAATGGTATTTTTATGACTAAAGATGATTCTCATGCAGAGCCATGGCATCCCGATCAAGCCAGGAGACTACTGACCAGCTGGCACGCATGCTGATTGCTCTTACCCATCTTCAGTAGCAGCAGGCTGCTATAAAAGATCAGTAGGATAAGACTTTAGCTTAGCAGACAGAGATTGCTGACAGATAGACAAACATAGAGATGATGTTCGAGGATCCATCAGATTTCATATACCATCCATCTCAGGATGGAACACGACAGGACCAACATCAGTCTGTTGAGGTACAACAACCTCATTTCGACGATCACTTGAGGAGATACCTGAGCATGGAGAAGATTATGGAGACTATGACAGGGAGCAAGACCTTGTTGATTTTGCAGATGGAGATGCACATGAGTACTTTTCTATCCACAGGCATCAGTCCATCTTCACATCCTACCAGCGGGCCAATGTTCCCTTCTTCGAGGGCATAGGGACATCTGATGTGGCAGAGCAGTGGCTCAAGAGAGTGATGACGATGCTAAGGATGATTCGTGTGCCACGAGACACATGGCTATCTTACATGGAGGTACTCACTTACAGACTTTACTGAGAGATGGTGGGATGCCGTAGTATCCGAGTTAGGTCGTGAGACTACATGGGATGATTTCGAGTCGAGGTTCAGGTCCCACTTCTTTTCTGTGAAGTGGAAAGAGTCCATGCGCCATTTATTTGCAGAGCTTCGTCAGGGATGCATGACAGCCAGATACTACTTTGTCAGATACACCGAGTTGTCTCGACATACTCCAGTAGCTACTGCATTTCCCAAGGAGAATCTGGAGAATTTTATCAAGAGGCATGAGAGAGGAGGTGCAGGAGAAGTTGGCTGGATTGCATATCTCTTCCATCTTCGAGGCTACTGATGCAGCGGAGAAGTTTGAGGATATCCATGAGAGACGTTTTGGGAGCTCGTCTGGAGCAGCACCTCGACCACAGCGATCTTTTGGGCCGATTCATCGACTATTCCAGCAGCATCGACATTCTCAAGCAGTGCTCGCTCATCTCCATCGATTACTCTAGGAGGAGCACTAGCTAGACGTGGCACAGATTCCGCTCAACCATCTAGGTCGCAGCGAGCAGACAGACCACCTGCAGGACCAGCTCGGAGCACAGACAGGACCAATCCACCGACCTGGCTAGTCCGTTGTTACTTATGCCATGAGTGGAGACATTACCGACATCAGTGTCCCCAGAGATCTGGTGAGCCTCGGCCACAACCTTCACAGTCGGAGCCTTAGGTACAACATTCAGGGAGTTTCCATGGCAGGAACTCTAACTTCAAGCGACAACAGCAGAGATAGATGCAGAGTGTGACAGGATCCAGTACTGTACCAACCAAGCAGGGGCAGTTACATGCGGTTACTGAGGAGGAAGCACGTTCAGCAACTACTGTGGTGAAAGGTATGGTCTCAATCTTGGGCCGACCTTTCCATGTTCTATTTTATTCTGGTGCGGCACATTCTTTTCTTGCTTCGAGGCTACTAGCTTCTTTAGATAGAGTTGTAGAGACTCTATCTTCTCCATATCACATCTGCGGGCCAGGTGGCCAGTTGTTCTCCTGGCCTGATCGGGATGCCATGGCTCTGCATGAGAACCATATTTAGTCATAAAAATACCATTCACAGATACATATCATATATGTTTTTTATCTTCTTAAGATATAATATAAAAATTAATGAAATTAGTGACATCTATGGTAATTAAATATGAATGTAATATTTTCCTTTTTCAGACATGCATTACGGTGCGACCGATTTTTGATTGATTTCACCCGAACAACTTTTGATTCATGATCAATTGATTGTTTTAGGTTGTCTAATATTTCCGGATAGCTTTATTGGGTTAATTAGACCCTAATCGGGCCGAGTTCAGGTTTAATTGAAAACCGGATGTTACACTTTTTCATATGTGTGTAGTTTCCTAGTGTATTTATTTTATTTGCAATCATTTTTATAATTTTCTATACATTAATGTGTACATCTTTTATGTTGAAAATATCTCTAGTTGAGGTGTGTATGAGTGTGTATAAATTAGTGTATGGTTTGGCTATATGTAGAGTATTGAGCACCTAAGGTTTGTAGGTGTCAGTGTCATTTTGTATGTATTACTTTATCATTATCTCCTCCTACTTAATCATTGTAAATCAAGCCAATATTGACTTAGTCTCGGGGTTTAGGGTCAGTCGGTATTTATAATATTTCCTTTAATTTTCTTTTCTTTATTCATTTATTTTGTATTTGAAATACATGTATTTATGTACTATTTACCGGCAACTGTTAGTATGTTAATTTGTACAAGTTAGATATGTTTATTTATATTTATCTAGAGATTAAAAGATAAAATAAAGTGATAAAGTCAATAAATATGTATTCGTCAGTATCTCGCCCTCTTTGTAGTCTCAACCAAGTCAGGCAAACTTGGTCTCTGAGTTAGAGTCAATGCATAACATTTATAATCTTATTTTATTATACACTTCTTTATTTATTTTTTTTTGTTTTATGTTTTAACAATGTATTTTTATTGATGAGATGATTTGATAAGTATGTAAATTAATGAGCATCTACAAGTATTTTACACAAGATTTTAGACAAACTGAAAGTGATGAATCCATGATTCATCAACCTATAATTCACAAGTATGTGTTCTTTGCGGGTAAGTCAAACATGTTTTTGATCAATTCACACATAACTATGATTAAGAATTATGCTTGCTAAAGAATTTGGAGAAGAATCATAAGCCATATGTTAGAATACTTTTGATCTTTATGGGTTGTCATGCTCTATGTTCTCACAATATATATTTGAAAGATGGGAGCAAGTTGTCTCGTGCGTTTAAACATAGGTTAAATCCTAACATTTGAGAAGTTATTATGAAAAGATTACCGAATAAGGTGACTCTTATGTTATATTTCTAATCTCTGGCTCTGAATGGGTCAATTCATTTTTCGTAGTTCTAAATAAATTTAAAAATAGCTTTGTGAAGAATGACAATGATAGGAAATTCCGACCTAAGTGACTACTTCATGGCACATCTGTGTAGATTAACGATACTTGAACACCATCATCAAGAAAGATCACTTTATATTATCCTTTATTTACCATATAATAGAAATACAAATAGAGAAGTCATTCTTCTATTTATTAGATGATTACTTGAGATATAATTGTGGATACTTGTAGGACCATGATTACTAGAAGGGATGAATATTAGATATCACAAATAATGACTAGAAAAAAAGCAAACAGATAACAAGAACAAATGATTACATAAATCAAACCAGATAATGAACCACTTGTATGATGATGTTAATGTGGAAACACAAGTGGGTGGAAAATGACTTAAGTCCTTGGCTGAAGATTCTCGATCAACCATGTCGATCGATTTATTCTCTATACTTAATTATTTACCATGTATAACTAAACTGCTTGTACATGTGTTTTGGATCACACATCAACAACTTTTACACTTCAGATTACACACCAAAGTTTCGTATCATAGTACATTGATCTAGATCGAACATGAATTGCTTCCACTTTGGATAAGACACAAAAGCTCATGGATGCGTGAATCAAATTCCAAGGTGCCCACAATACTTGGATCTAATACCAAGTTGCCTGCAAACCTTGGATCAAAGTCCATGTTCCCGCAACACAATTGTTAAGAGAAAAATAGATCAAGCCACAGATTTGTATGTCATATAGATATGTATGGCAATATCAAATCCAATATCAATATGGTTGGAACTTAAACAAAAGATAGTATGTGTAGAGAAACTGATTGCAATCAGAGTTGAATCGCATAAGGAGAGATTCTCTATGAGTCGTTGAGAGATTGAAGCATAGAAGATGATTGACGTTTGAGGAGATCGTAATGAGCATATACAGAAGTAATTAGTTATATGAAGTGGTAGAATATAAAAATGATCTTCTAACAATGCAACATATACGAGGGAATGATGCTTAGTGTTTAGTATGTTGTATTTTGTGTTGAGAGAATGAAGCATATTTATAGAGAGATTATAAATTTTGCAGAGCTAGTGACGAAGATCAGGGGGTGGGTGGGTGCTTAGCCACTCGCCCCCCTCAGTCTCAAATAGAATCTTTGCTTCATATGTTTTATATTGAAAAAATTATACCCATTAAAATGTTGTATATAGTGGATTTTATTGATATTTGCAATACAAATTAATTTCAACATACATCTATATATCTATAGTGTAAGATTATTAAAATGATAAACAAAATTTATTATATAAAAAGTAATTGCACTCCACAAGTGAGGCATCCGAAGGGTTCAAAATTGTGATGCAAGGCAAATATTGATACAAATATTATAATATCCTTATCCATTACAAAATAAGAATATGGATGAGGATATGGATATTGATGAATAATAAAATTATATTTACATATCCTTAAAAAACAAAATGAGTAAAATATAGATACTTCACATATGAGTAAGATTAGAAATACTACATGGATTAGCTTAAATATACATGTACCAAATGCAGTACACATGATACAAATATAAAAAATATATTAATATCATTAAAATGATACCAAATATAACGATAGAAGGTACCAAATTATGTTATATATGGTTTCTTTTTTACAAATATATTTGTATATGAAAACAGCTAGACGGATACAAATGTTCGCGATATCAAAGTAATGTTCATACTCATATTAAAATAATGTTCATACTCATATCCATTTTAAAACGACTATGGATAATAGTGCCAAAATATGCATAAATCAGATATAATGGCAGACCGGCTACGGATATATTCATATGCGTTTGCATCTCTATGTCCAAATGAATATATACAAATATAGGTAGTAAATTTATCTTGGTCCTATTTAAAATATGAATAAAGATGCGAATAGATATGTTGACGGATATGAAAGTTATATTACAATATCGCTAAAAAAAGTTCCAAATAAAATTACTTACAAATCAGAAAAGGCTAATATAAGAAATATTTTATAGATTAACTTATCTATATTTGTATTGGATGGTTTGGACATGGTATAGATTGTTAGATGTACTTGTTTAATACATCATATAATAAATATATATGATAAAGAAGACATAAATTTTTGTTACATATAGTACAAATAATCTATGATTGTATTTATACATTAAAACAGACATATAGATATCTAAATGATATTCATATCCATAACCATTTATATTGGATACATTAAAAATGTATATAAAATAGATGCGAATATGGTAGATGAACATGTACAGATGTATTATTTTTCTTCGCTTCCCTACATGCAAAGTATTACATAGTACTTCACCCTAGATCTTAGATTTGGAATCTTTTTTATAATGTAATCTTATAAGTAATTGTTTATAAAACTCTTTCTAATTATACTTTATTAAGCATATATATAGTTGGCATTCAATTACTTTAATTCACATAATAAAGGTACAATGAAAACACATATTGAAACTTTTCACCTCAAAGAACAAAACATATTAATGTGGAGGAGTAGAGAAGGCATTTGTTAGAATGTTTGTTGAACAATAGATGGGCTTTCGGTAATTGCATGAAGCTCTAACATCAAGCTAATGAGGGTGGTGGTCTTGATGGAGCCTAGGAAAAATGTTGTTGGAATGTATGTTGAGAAGTATTTAAATGAATATATGCTTAAGAAATAGTATAAATAAAGAAACTAAATTTTTATATTAAAAAAGTTAGATATGATGGTGTTACTTGACGACATACTATACAAAGAGCATTCATATAAAATGAAGAATTTTACATATTTATTATTTTTCATATAATTTTTTCAAGAACAATGGTGTAAAATCCTAATTTTATAAGTTTTTTATGGAAAAACTCTTAAAAAATCTTTGTATCAAACTCTTTACCATCCTTTCTGACATGCTATATGATCTTTATAATCCAACAATCATTTGTAGTGAAATAAAAGGTGGTAATAAGAACTATATAAATAATATCTCAGCCCCTCCCCCCGAATAGATATTTCTGACTTCGTCATGCATATAGTTTCTGGCCTTGAACTCCCGAATAAACGTGGGGGTTCAAAATGCAAATAATTCAACATTTGAAAAAATCTTAGAAAATTACAAATGATCGATCAATCACGTGATGTTATAGGCAATGCAATTATTTTTATCGATAAGGTCACAAATAGTGATAAATTAGTTTCTGCCCTTCGGGGCATCTTATAAATTTAGAACATCCATTACCAGACATTAATCGGTTAGCAAAAATTGTTGGTCGATGAGATCAAGATGTTGATTGATGAGGTCATAAATAGTAGCAAAGGTATATTGTTCATGCTGCCTAGGTTGATTGATTAATGGTGGCAAAAGTTGGTCGATCATATCACTTCGGTGATTAATAAAGTCATGGGAAAATTTCCTTTTTCTTGAATTGACTTTGCCGATATTTGTAGGTAGATATATGTGCACGCGTGTTTATCCGTGGGACAATTTAATTCAGACTCATACATAGTTTCTTTTTAATAGTTTCTTTGCTGGCATAAATATATTTCAATGATTTACCATAGTATGGTGAATCACGCATGATGATGAACTTTTCCTTTCACTTCTGACTTATTTACGCTTCTCAACTTCGTGCTCGACAATCTAATTTCATAACATTCGGATTAGAAATATTGATAACATAGCAGGTGTTTATTTTAAAAGTTTAAGTTATAGTCCTTAAACCTTGAAATGGAATGGTTGTTAAGTATTGCTCTTAGGTTTAAGGTATAATAAGTGGAAGTTATAAGATTCTAGACCACAATGATATCTGAGTTTTCTTTATAAATATTAGGCTTATTTTTCTTACCTACAATATTAGGCTTATTTTTCTTACCTACAATGAGAATACATTTTATATAGCTATTATTTTTGTTAAAATTACACAGAGTTTAACAGGCAATGCCTCATACGTTATTTCAAAAGAATACCCTTTAAGTGATATCAATAGAATAATAATATCAATATTGGTACTGTGATAAGATTTCACATAAATATTTAGTTAATGTATACATTCGTACATTAATCTACAGTTGTGATGTTGATTCTATTAAACATAGTATCAATATCGGAAGTCACACATGATTTACACTTTTTAAGTGTCTTTTACTCTGCAAATAACTTAGACCCTCTCTTGAGGGATGTGAATTCTCTGTCCAATATTCTCGTACTTGTTTATATTTTGAAATTATATTCTGAAAGATGTCATTTAATTTTATACACTATATATACATGTTAGCTACTCAAAGAATTTTGTACTTTATTAATGAATCAATCAAACTAGTCAAACACCCAACTAATATGTATTATTGTTATAATGTACTAAGGTCTTATGTATATACATCGCATGTATATGAATGATTTAAAATTTGTGTATACTATTAAGTATATATGAACTTAGTTCTTAGGTACTGAAGTAGGGAGTCCTTGATGATTTCAATTCAAACATGAAGTTGATATTGCTTACATATAAGATTTGATCTTTGTTAGATTTTTATAACATAACCACTTTCCTCTATGATATACTAATGAGGTAAATGGGGCTGCCCCCAGGGAGTAGCCAACTTGGCTACTCCCACCCCTATTTTTCCCTCATTTTTTATTTTTTTGGAAAATAAAAATTTGTATATTCATCATTATATCCCTCTCACATTCTATTAAAATTTTGTCGGAAATAGAGACTCCTACGACCTCCATCCAAACATGGTCGATTTAAAAAATCCTGCGACCGTTAAAAAAATGACGTCTGGATGGAGGGCTTAAAAGTCTCTGTTTCTGACGAAACTTTAATAGAATGTGAGAGGGATATAATGATGAATATACAAATTTTTATTTTATAAAAAAATAAAAAATGAGGGAAAAATAGGGGGTGGGAGTAGCCAAGTTGGCTACTCCATAGTGGCAGTCCCATTTTACCCTATACTAATTGGTCATCTAAAGGTTTATTGATGCTTTTTCTTGCCTTGTTATTAAACTTAGAAGTCTAATTTATGAGATATATTGAAGAGGTGTATGGTTATGCTACCCCAATCTAAAAAAAATAATTATATATGCAGGGAATCTCAGCAGGGAATCTCAGCCTCATTTTATATTGAAATCACCGGGGATAGGTGAACCTAAAAAAGGAATAAAAGGTTTTATTCTCTCTAACCTCAGCTGTTTTTATGTAACTTAATTTTAATATATTTTTCTTTATTCCAAAATTTATAATTGATAGATCATGAATTGAGAAGCAACATGGTGATACTATGATTACAAGGTTGGTGTATTAGAATGGAGAGTGTGCATACTATGCCAACTGAAAAATGTTTCAAAAAGGATTATAGTCGCATTACATCTTGTGTAAAGTGTTTGAATGGAAATGTTGTATTTTGACGGACAATATTGGAGCATCTTATTTGTAATAAATGGTAGCCGCATTACACAATATGGATTTATCATGACGAAAAACATTTATGGTGATGATGTTTATGTTGATATGATTGATTTAATTGAAGATTGTGAGCAGTTTTAAAATTTTATTAAGAATGTTGAAGAGCCAATTTTTTTTTTGAAACAGGTAAGTGTGTATAGCTATCATTGAAATTCAAAGATTGTACATAAGGGGCCAGCAAACTGGCCGAACAAAAAGCATGTAGAATTAGACATACAGAGGACCCAGCCAACAAGTGGAGGGCGATTATTGGTCCATAAGGGGGTGGGGGGGTATTAGAGGGAGACTGGATTTCAGTTCAACAATATTCGGAGATCATCAGTGATGGCCGAACAGAGCTACAGGGCAGACCGCCGCGATGTCGATGACCAGTGCAAGTTTCGTTCTTTCCAGATGTTCCACGAGGTGACTGCAATGGCAGTTTTGACCTTCGCACCTAAGGCCGAGTCGGCATCAGAAAGAGTTGAGGCGGCAGAGATGGCTAGTAGTATGCTTGCCCCCGAGGCAAGGATAGGGAAGTCGAGCACAGAACAAACCCCAGACCAAACCTGTGAGGTGAAATGACATTCCCAAAATATATGGTCCCTGGATTCGGGATGCAGAGTACAGAAAAGACAACCAGGTTCAAGGCAAATCCCGAACCTGAGAAGCCTATCCTTTGTGGGAATTTTGCCATTAATGACCCTGTAAAGGCAGCACATGTGTTTTGGTGCGGCCTTGGATTTCCATACCTCCTTCCACCAAGCAACGACCGGTGCCCTGTGGCGGACTAGGTTGTATGCGAATCGGAACGATAAGTTTGTGAGTGAGGAGGCCCCCGGTTGAAGGGTGGGGGTTCGGCCAAAGGAACACAGCAGGGGACGTGCCTTGA
The DNA here is from genome assembly GCA_037367405.1 of Ottelia alismoides. NCBI lineage: Eukaryota > Viridiplantae > Streptophyta > Magnoliopsida > Alismatales > Hydrocharitaceae > Ottelia > Ottelia alismoides. Next base: position 258,294 of record JAZKJV010006776.1, read on the forward strand.
GCATGATCTTCCAGACTCTAGAATCACCCGGGGATGCGTGCACATCCCAGAAGTCAGCAGTGATCGAGTACTTAGATCTCAAATAATCAGCCCAGATCGAACCGTCAGCCCAAAGAAATCTCCAGATCCAAGAAACAGTGGAGGCCGAGACCAAGTCCTTTAGAGAGCGAATCCCCAAACCCCCCTCATCTTTCGGCAGGCAGACCTTCTCCCAAGCAATATCATGTCGCTTAAAGTCCCATAGAAAATCTGCGCACAAGGAAGAAACCTTGTTGATTGTAAATTTGCTAATGGTTGTGCAATCAGCCCAGTACAGGAGAATTCCACCAATAACGGATTGAATCAGCTGAAGTCTCCCCGCAAAAGAGAGGTTTTTGGCCTTCCAACCAGTAAGCTGTGCACGTATTTTGTCTTGGATGGCTCGAGCGGTGTGGCTGCCCCCAAATTTGCGCTCAAGCGGGATACCAAGGTATTTAGTTGGCAGCAAGTCGCTTAGGAGACCAGGGATGCGGTTCCAATTACAGAGTTCCCTGGCACTACGGGAACCCAAAAAATGACTTTTGGCAATGTTCATTTTGAGCCCAGACAAGCTACCGAAATTGTTCAAAATTTCCACTAGCGCGGAGAGGGAGTTGTCATTGGATTTAGCGAAAAACAGGAGGTCATCTGCATAGATAAGGTGAGTGGGGGCCAAGGATCTACCGCGTCCCACGGGTTTGATGTGCCCTTCCATAACCGCAATATCCACCAAGCAGGAGAGTGATTCCATGACAATAACAAATAGTAGAGGGCTAAGCGGGTCGTCTTGGCGGAGGCCACGAGAGCCCTTAAAGAAGCCGGAGGGGGAGCACTGAGTGGTAAAATGAGTCATTTGAAATTTCTAGTCCCATTGTGTGCACTTCTTTAGCGCGGATGCCACACGGAAAGACGATACACATCAATGTCATCATTGATGGATAGGTGTATGATTGACTACAATTTATTAGTCATTTGATAATACCAGTTTATATGTGTATCCCACTTTACATCACATATTAGCATAAGGTGCATTAGGAAAGGAACGATAATATTTTTGTGCGAGTTTGCATTAAATGTGTTTAACTATTTTTAATATTTATTATAAATTATATTGTTTATAATCATTAAATATTTGATTTAATATAGAAACATTTCAATATTTTATTAATATAATTAATTCATTATAGATCTTCGATTCATCCCGATATCTTGAGCATGCATATCGTCTTAATGCCAAGTCTATTACACTAGAGGATTTGATTGAAGTATGAAATTATTGGTTCTCTAAAGCTTATTCGGTAATTATTTTATATCCTTCAAAATTTTAATGTCTTTTAAATTAATATTACAATGTAAATGTCACTTATAGACTATTTTATCCAAAAAAGGCTGATATGGAAAAGCATCCCGGTCTCGCGCATGTGCATGACAGGGGAGGAGTAGTACTAACCAGATGAAGATGAATTGGGTAATTATTTTTATTATTTTATTTTCTCTCATTAACTTTGTAAATTTATAATTTATTTTTTTTCTGCAGAGCTTGGAACATGGATTTGTTCCCAATAGTATGCAAACATTAGAACTCCTAAAGAAAAAGAGTGGGGGGTCCAGTGTTCTCGAGTATGGTATCTAGGGGTGTTCATGGGGCGGGTATCCGCCCCATTCACACATAACCCGACCCGAACCATATTACCGGATCAATGGTTTGACCCGCTCCAATTGAGTTGGTTATCCATATGTATGGTTATCCATTGGATGAGATGGAAAATGGATTACCCACGGATACCCTCTATGTATTGGAATAAGTAACGTTGAGAAAAAGGTTTTTGAATAAAGTTAATTGATTGCTAACTGTAGAACAACATGGGTTGTCATTTTTCATTGTTAAGTGGAAGAAAATTGTTAGATTTTGGGTTATTTTGATGCATTGAAATGTAGTGCAAGAATAAATTCAGAATGAGAATATAATAATTTTGAGGTTGCTTATTGCTTAGGAGAGAATGAATTAGTGACGACAACTTTAAAGTGCAATGCAAATGTTATATTATGTTAAAAATAATTGAATGAATGTTTAGATCAAATAGTTTTATAAAGCGAACCATTCGTGAGCTAAAATCTATTAATTGATTTTATTGTAGTACAAATTCTTGTACTTAATTAACAAGGTCTTAAATATATGTTTCACACAGCACATCACTAACGAATTGGAATTGAAATATCAGTCGAAGTTCACCCAAAATTCGGCCGATATTTTAGACATTTTGGTGATTATCCTGATCTATCGATAGATCTCAAGGTCTCAAACATCGAAATTTTATGTCGATTCGGTGACTTGTCGAAATCAAAATTCGATCGAATGTTAGCAAAATTTATTGCCATGCTAATTATTTATCTAGCAATGTCTGTGCAGTTAAAGATGTAATGATATAATAACAACCTTGGATTAATTTTTTGAAATAGTGAGGAACAACTCATCTTTTCTTTTCATAAATTTTCAACCATGAACTTATGTTCTCGGATTGTAAGCAACGAATCTGCAAACAAGTGATTGCAATATGAAAACTCACGGTCAGCAATTAATCGTTAATCAGTCGACACTATACTAGGTCGGGCTCGGATTTAAGTTCCAATGTAGACATGATGAGTACATCTGGTGCAACAACGGACTCATAGATTTTTCAGATAAATTAGATGAAATCAAGAGCCCTACGAGGAGATCTTGACGCATCAATGATGGACTTGCTGGCTCGGAGCACCCCAATATATCCACTCTATGTACAATCGCAGATGGGAGGAGAATCAACTACTGCAAATGGGGCATGACCACCGGATCACGTGTGGATATCCAGGAGATATCCAGTGGGGCACCGACCAGAAACAGGTTCAATGTTGTTGGTAACCCGATCCATATAACCTTATTGGATATCCATGAACCGAGGGTCAGAGTGCGTGGGCTGGATCGGGTATCCATGCTATCCATCTACCATGAACACCCCTAATGGTATCATGAGAGCTATGAAAATCACATGTAAGTGTTTATATTTAACATTTATTATATTTTTAATTAAAAATATATTATTTTTTTCCTTTATAATAGAAGGATATGAGTCAAGGGTTGCAACCTACGTAACCGACAGAGGGGAGAGGCGAGCCGACCACTCCGATGACCTCTAAGGAGGAATCTTTCTCGGTTTTCCCTAAAGAGCATCATGGGTGTGTTCGTTGTGGTGGGGCATCGTCTAGTATCATCACATGGTATGGAGGGAAGAGGAGACAAGAATTGATCAAAGAAAATGAATGCTTGCGATATGTGCTAGATATGACGAAAAATATTATTTATAATTAGTGACAAATGATAGACATGATGAAAAGGACAAGAAGTTAGGCCATGCTAGCTAAAATTTTGACGAATAAGATGTTTTGTGATTTGTCTTGTGAATCATTTTTCCCCTTTGACCCTCTTGATCATCCTCCTCCTGAGGTGAGTGGCTTAGTATTCTAGCTTATTTTCTTTCCCAAAATAATTTTTTAAATATATATTTATATTTATATTTAGTTGCAATTAATTAATATTTTAAAAATTGATATCAATACGAGCTTACTATGTCGGGTTTGATTTCTATTTTTAAAATTTTTTTTATCATTTTAATCAGGAGTTCAGTAAATTTTTTTAATAGTAGATGTGGTAATTTTAGAGATCCGGAATGTTTTCTTTTAAGATATATGCACGTTGCTCTACCATCAGATCACTCATTAGTTCTAGTCAGTTCCATATTTGCAGAAGATGTAGCACACACGTAAGGGATGATAGCTTTTAATTGACGGCTGCGACCTTCATCCCTGGAGGTTTAAATAACAACCATGGATAATATATTATTCTTGACAATTTAGTGACTTCCATCACAGCCTTTCACCAGCGAAAAGTTTGGTGGTGATACTCTTTCGCCTGGCCAGCGGTTTTAACAATTGCATGTGACGAGTTACTCCAGTGTAGTTTTGTTGAGAAATGATACAAGCAAGCAAGAAATCCACATACAAACACATAGAGAAGACAACGTGGAAACAACTGGAGAAGTATGGGAAAATCATTGGCAAAGATGAGATCTCAATACGATGGAGAAAGAAATAAGAGTTAAAAGCACAAACGGCTTCATCAATTCTTTCCTTTACCCGTTTCACAAGTTCCATTGCTCTTCCAATTCTTTCACTTTCCTTCCCAACTCCCATCACTGCCTTCCCATTTCATAAGAGGCACTTTTGTTATCGTGCCTAGAGGCTTCTCTTCCACAATAGTCTTTGCAGGGAGATCTAGGAGAAGGATTGCTTCGAATATGGACGAGCTCGATGTAAGTTAAGTTTCCTTCTTCTCGAGCATTTCATTTTTTTATCTTTTGTTTTACTGATTCGTAGCCTTAGTTTAGTGATTTGATCGAGAAGTTAGCTTTTTAAATAGGACTGCAGTGGAGTTAGCATTAGAATCCTATGTCCAAAGGTATGATTTAATGTCTCGACATATGTGAATATAAATTGAATAGATAAAGAAAAGAAGGAAGGATACAGTGCTTTACCATATATTAAATTTTATGTAATCTGAATTTTATTTTAAGATTACTATAAAAAGTAATAGATGTAAATGACGTGCTACATAAATAAATGACGATAGTAGGAAGAAATACTTTAGAAGTAATTTAAACAAAGATGTACAAAGGGGTAAAAGAGTATCTTTTATGGCTTTTTAATTTCCACAACATCGATAGATCACTACAACAAAATTGACTTAGGATAAGGATTCCTCTAAGTGCCATAATACAGACATCCAATTCTTAAGTAAAATAACCATATTAAATGTTTATCCTTTTGAAATCCCAATAGGATTCAAATCCTAAAATAAACATATTCAAGGCTTGTCCTTTTGAAATCCCAATAGATTCAAATCCTAAAACATAATAAAAAAAAGGTTCAAGACGTATTCAACGAAAAGAGAACTAATAATCATTGTTGCTTGAATCAGTTCTAGTAAATAGCAATTTCTTTGTTCTTTATCACGTCTTTCCAATCATAAAAGATAAGTTTTCTTTGAAATAATATTTGTTGTTATATATTCACATAAAATTAAAAGATAAAAAATAACTGACACTATAAAATGATTTAGTGTTATGTCATTGCAATACAGTAGACTCCTAGGCCCTCCATCAAGACGTCATTTTTTAACGGTCGCAGGATTTTTTAAATCGACCCTGTTTGGATGGAGGCCGTAGGAGTTTTTGTTTCTTACGAAATTTTAATAGAATGCTAGAGGGATATAATGATGAATTTACAAATTTTTATTTTCCAAAAAAATAAAAAAATGAGGGGAAAATAGGGGTGGGAGTAGCCAAGTTGGCTACTCCCTGGAGGCAGCCCCATTTTACCCTATATATATAGGGTAAAATGCGGAAGCATCCCTAAACAATGAATTCTTTTTTTTCAAGTCCAGGAGCGAGACAAAATACAATAATCCATAAATAACTTTCAGAGTGCCATGCATAATTGAAGAATAAAAGAACATAACCAATAAATAAAGACTCATCAAGTCTGCTTCAAAAAAATTAAATAAGTCTATCCGTACAATGACTTAAGAGGCTAGAAAATATCAACGATCTTCAATCCAGCAGATGACCAACCCTCTTGCTTTCCTCTAAGCTGCAAGGTTGTAATTCAATATTAGTCAAACGAATTTGACTAAGTATGCATCAATAATTTATGAGATATGCCATCATAACCATATACAATGAGTAGTAAGGAAAAATACGATGATAATTCCATATGATAAGGAATATAAGTCAATAAATAAATGATGAACTATGATAAGACCTTTTCAATTATGCCCATCATCATGGGATAACAATGACAATTCAATAAATTTCCTTGAATATCACAATTTTGTGACCATAATATCAATATCCATATCAAATATAAACCAATACCATCTGCCGACACTTTGTAACATTCCGGGCTTAGGTCCCCGATCCGTTATCGAGGAAAACTGGCCCTGACAACTTGTTGGGTTCGGGCCGAAATTGACCCGTTGACAACCACCCAAAATGCTTAAGCCCAAGTTGGCAAGTAGTAATCCCCACCACTTATAAACCACACCCACACTTCGTGAGTTTTAGGTATGGTACTATGTTCGGGGTTGGGGTGTTACAACCTCCCCCACTTATATTCGCAACGTCCTCGTTGCGACATGGCCCATCACTTATTCCCAATGATAGTGGCGGCTGCACGCTCCGGGTAGCAATGTCCTCGAACATCTTTGTAGGGGCGGCTCCACCTCTCGAGTAGCCATTTCCACTATCAGAGAGAATTTGGCTATGATACCATTTGTAACGTTCCGGGCTTAGGTCCCCGGTCCGTTATCGAGGAAAACTGGCCCTGACAACTTGTTAGATTCGGACCCAAATTGACCCGTTGACAACCACCCAAAAATGCTTAAGCCCAAGTTGGCAAGTAGTAATCCCCACCACTTATAAACCACACCCACACTTCGTGAGTTTTAAGTATGGTACTATGTTTGGGATTGGGGTGTTACAACCCCCCCCCCCCCATTTATATTTGATATATATATAGGGTAAAATGGGGCTGCCCCTAGGGAGTAGCCAACTTGGCTACTCCCACCCCTATTTTTCCCTCATTTTTTATTTCTTTGG